>JAMPIV010004859.1:0-210000 GCA_024509875.1 Oreohelix idahoensis | reverse complement strand
CCTGAATCATTGTAGACGAGTAGTAAGGGAAGAATTTCAAGATCCGTTTAGAAGTAATAGAAAATGCTCCATGGCCATAAACACTAGAAGAAATTATCTGATAAAACGCTCTACACGATCAAATGTCGAAGATCGAGCTTGCCATTCAATGCAGATGTGTACAGTGTAAATAAACTACTGTATCAACTTAACCTTGGACTTATCGTCTGCGATATAGAGTTGTGTTATTATGTATCATCGTAACCACTCTGTATGCTTTCATGTCGTCACCCACTATTGAGGCAAAGAACCTGGGTAACAAAAACCTGTATGTATGGTAAACGCAGTACGAACCGGCTGCCAAACAGCCAGTAAGAAGAGGAATGGTGAGAAGAGGCATCCATCCCTGCCACACTCCAAGCGCCCTGTAAGTTGTTCTTCATTACGAATCCTACATTTTATGTCTTCACAACATTTTTATTGCATTTATAAAACATTGAAAGTTGCTCCAGGTCAGAGGTCAGTTGTCATATCTGACAGCCCTTTATACAACATGCGGTAGTAACATGTTGTAGACTGTGCAACATCAAGAACTCTTAATCAAACTAAAACTGATCACAATTTATGCATAATTGTTCGCAATATGAGACCAATAAATAAAAACAGTAAAAATCATACTCATCAACAAGTACGTATAATTGTTCGCAATATGAGACCAATAAATAAAAACAGTAAAAATCATACTCAACAAGTACGTATAATTGTTCGCAATATGAGACCAATAAATAAAACAGTAAAAATCATACTGATCAACAAGTACTTATAATTGTTCATTTATCATAAGAAAAGAAGTGACAACTACATTGATGTAAACATGTACATAAATGTTGTCAGCATGAGAGGGAAATGGACAACTTAGACTGACCAAAATGTAAGCATAATTGTTCACAATATGACAGAAAAGTGAAAACTATGACATGCTCCACTGCCCTCCTCAGCAGTATGTCTCCCACCCCCTACTCAGCAGTATGCTTCCCACCCCAACCTCAGTAGTTTGTCCCTGGTACCTGCTGTCAGCAACAACCAGTGTTTCCATCTTTACATATAACATAACAACCAGTGTTTCCATCTTCACAAATAACATCATGTCCCTGGTAGCTGCTGTCAGCAACAACCAGTGTCTCTGTCTTCACAAATAACACAACAACCAGTGTTTCCATCTTCACAAATAACACAACAACCAGTGTTTCCATCTTCACAAATACCACAACAACCAGTGTTTCAATCTTCACAAATACCACAACAACCAGTGTTTCCATCTTCACAAATAACATCTTGTCCCTGGTAGCTGCTGTCAGCATCAACCAGTGTTTCCATCTTCACAAATAACACAACAACCAGTGTTTCCATCTTCACAAATAACACCATGTCCCTGGTAGCTGCTGTCAGCAACAACCAGTGTCTCCGTCTTCACAAATAACACAACAACCAGTGTTTCCATCTTCACAAATAACACAACAACCAGTGTTTCCATCTTCACAAATAACACAGCAACCAGTGTTTCCATCTTCACAAATAACACAACAACCAGTGTTTCCATATTCACAAATAACACAACAACCAATGTTTCCATCTTCACAAATAACACAACAACCAGTGTTTCTATCTTCACAAATAACACAACAACCAGTGTTTCCATCTTCACAAATAACACAACAACCAGTGTTTCCATCTTCACAAATAACACAACAACCAGTGTTTCCATCTTCACAAATAACACAACAACCAGTGTTTCCATATTCACAAATAACACAACAACCAGTGTTTCCATATTCACAAATAACACAACAACCAGTGTTTCCATATTCACAAATAACACAACAACCAGTGTTTCCATCTTCACAAATAACACAACAACCAGTGTTTCCATCTTCACAAATAACACAACAACCAGTGTTTCCATATTCACAAATAACACAACAACCAGTGTTTCCATCTTCACAAATAACACAACAACCAGTGTTTCCATATTCACAAATAACACAACAACCAGTGTTTCCATATTCACAAATAACACAACAACCAGTGTTTCCATCTTCACAAATAACACAAAAAACCAGTGTTTCCATATTCACAAATAACACAACAACCAGTGTTTCCATATTCACAAATAACACAACAACCAGTGTTTCCATCTTCACAAATAACATCATGTCAGAATTTATTATTTTCTTGTGTGTTCCCTATGGAGCATGCAGCCATCACTGCAGCTGGTCCCCCCTCCCCATCCCTCCCAACCCAGAAAGCTTGCCCAAGCTTTCACATTCTCTTGCAGCAATAGTTTCTGTGGCACTTAGTGTTACGTGACGAGGTTGCCAACTCAGTGCACAATCTCATATTAGTCACCCCCCATCGAGGCCAGCTCCTTAACGTGGAGATGGGGCTCAAGTACAGCCATCCGCGGCCAACAAAAACCAAGACTGGCCAAGCCCTCCTACACTGGAGCAAGACCACAGTCTGCCCTAGCAAGTCAAGGTGCTGAAGATGGAAGCAACCAGCCAAGAGGCGCACCACAGCAATCGGGATGCCACGCACACGCACAATGGAAATATGCCTATATCTACAAAACGTTATGGCACTCGCCCTGTGACGGACACCCAGGCAGGCGCAGTGCCGGGCCTCTGCCTCAAAAGGGCCCAACCCCTACTACTGGGGGGTCCTTCTCAATTGCCCCGTGGAGCCAGGAGGCATGAGAATAGAGCTACTGGCCAAGCAAAGCAAAGACCACTTAAAATAATGCACTGGAATGCTGCAGGCGTCAACAGTAAAAAAAGACGGCTACAGCAAAAAATTAGAGCTAGAAAATATCTTGAATGAAGAGCAAGTAAATGTATGCTGCTTGCAAGAAACCCACCTCAACAAGGACATAGCCTTCAAAATCAGAGGCTACCAGTGCTACCGATCTGACCAAATAGACAGGCGAAAGGGTGGAATACTGACACTCGTGAGGAATAACATCAGTGCATGTCAGCTTGAAACATATATGCAGGGGCCGGAATCCCAGATGCTTTCATCTCAGGACAGAAAGTTCAGAATTCCACCTGCTCAACTACTACTGTCCGAGCGAACCGCTTACCCACTGGCACTAGATACAATCCCAGCAAAAGAAAGACTGATTGTGTGTGGAGACTTCAACAGCCACTCACAGAGCTGGGGCTATGATCACATGGACAGGAGAGGTGAGGAGCTTGAAAAATTGGCCGGATGACAATGGGCTTATCCTGATTAACCAGCCAATCGACCCACCAACCTTCTACTCGAGATCATGGCACACCACCTCTACACCAGACCTGGCATTCCACTCATCAGGCCTGTAGTGGAACACCACACGCGTTGTAGGGAAACAACTTTGAGGCAGCGACCACCGGCCAGTCTTCCTAATTGTGGAAAATGAACTTGTCAAGGAGAGCAGCACTCTCTCTAGGTGGAACTACAAGAAGGCAGACTGGACAATGTACCAGCACCGTACTAGTATACTGGCTAGAGATCTGACTGTAGACAAAGACATCAATAAGCTAGTCGATGAATTCAGCAGATGCATATTACAGGCTGCTCGTGAAACAATACCTAGAGGGGCTCGTAAGCATTACAAACCATATTGGAATAGTGAACTAGAGCAACTGCACAACGACGTGGAAACATCTCGAAAGCAGGCAGAGACCAGTCCATGCCAAGAACAAGACAATAACTACCAGCAAGCTAAGGCCAAATTTCACAGGGCCAAGTTGCAGGCCAGGCGGAGAAGCTGGAAGGAGAAAACAGAGTCCTTGAACTTTGAAAGAGATACAAGGAAACTGTAGAAGCTGGTAAACCAACTTAACGATGAGGGTACAGGGAGAAACTCAAAGATTGCACTGTATAAAGATGGAAATATCCTCACAGGAAAACAGGCAGCTGATCACTTTGCAGATACCTTTGCTAAAGACAACAACATCAAAGTTAGCCCAGAGAAGCAACAGGAGGAGATCGTGTCAGAGAAACTAACAAAACACAGGACGAGATGGAACCATACCTGAAGTTATGGAGGCACCAATCACATTCAGAGAACTGGAGCTTGCAATATCCAAATTGAAAATGAGAAAGTCGCCAGGAGTTGATGGAGTGTCCAATGAAATGATTAAGAACTTGGGAACCGCAGCAAAAACAAAGCTGCTGATGATCTTCAATATCTGTTGGAACTTGGGCAGAGTTCCACAGACCTGGAGAGAAGCAATCATGATACCACTCCTAAAACCAGGAAAAGACAGTTCCACGGCCTCCAGCTACAGACCAATCAGCCTTACAAGCTGTCTCTGCAAAACAATGGAACGTATCATCAACCTCAGGCTACAGTGTTACCTTGAAAGTGAAAACCTTCTTGTACCACAGCAGGCGGGCTTTAGGCAGTGTTACTCTACAGAAGATCATGCAACTTACCTTTCCCAAGAGATTGAGGATGCGTTCCAAGATAAGAAACTGGTACAAGCAGCATGGATAGATCTAAGGAAAGCATTTGACAAGGTTTGGAAAGAAGGGCTTCTGAAGAATCTGAGAAATTGTAGAGTGAATGGTAGGATGTACAAATGGGTGAAAGCTTACTTGCGTAACAGAAGAGCGCGAGTACAACTAGATGGCCTCAAGAGTAAGAAAATTATACTGCGTCATGGCGACCCTCAGGGAGGGGTTCTGACCCCCATACTTTTCCTAGTCTACATCAACAACCTGGTTGCTGAACTACCACATGGAATGAAAGTGGCAATGTACGCTGACGACCTGGTAATATGGTGCACAGATGAGCATGCAACAGTGGCCATCAAACTGCTACAAAGAGGTATAGATGCCTTAACCTCATGGGCAAATAGATGGTGTGTCAGCATCAACACAGACAAGTGCAGCACTACGCTCTTCACCCTCTCTCCCAAACAAAAAGCTGGTGTCATCAAGATAAATGAAGAGCTCCTGAGAGAAGATAAACAACCCACCTATCTCGGAGTTACATTCGATGATGGAAGCAGCACATCAACAAGGCAGCAACAAAGGCCAGGAGGAAGTTTGCCATCCTAAGAAAACTAAGTGGAACCACATGGGGAGCCAGCGGGAAAATACTTAGTAACGTTTACCAGCAGGGCATACCACCACACCTGGAATATGGGTCAGCTGCTTGGTGTCCAGCATCAAACACCACATTACAAGAGCTAGATAAGGTGCAAAACCAGGCGCTTAGGGTCATCACGGGGGCAATGAAATCAACGCCTATAGTGGAGATGGAGAAAATGGGAAGGATACCAGCACTGAGAGAACGCAGAGACACGAAAGTGCTAACACAGGCAGAAAAGTTCCTCTGTATGCCAAGCCATCCAATGAAGGACAGATTCCAAAACCTAGCAATGGGGCGATTAAAAAGAAGCAGCTTTATCCACCAGGCCAAACGATTTCGTAGACAAACCTCAGACCTGCGTGAAGTTAACAGCCCCCTAAAGTCTGTGCCAGAACAAACCCCTTGGAGAGAGGAGCCTTGACTACCAGTACAACAACAACAACTCAACCCGTAACCCGTCATGGGTCGTAGGGGTGCCATGGTGGAAGCATCAGCAGACAGGGTCCTCCACTGCTCTCTATCCTCAGCAGTACACATCCAGACAAAAGTGAAAGGAATATTCGACAGGGATGAACAGAACAGCGTGCAACGTAGGACAGTCACTCTCAGTTTCCTGGATGATGAATACCCACAGGACCTCTGGGTCCGAGTATACACGGATGGATCAGCACAGAATGCAGTAAAGAATGGAGGAGCAGGAGTGTACATAGAATACCCAAACAACACTAGGGATACGGTCAGAGTACCAATGGGGAAATTCTGTAACAACTATGATGCAGAAGTCCAGGCAATCAAGGTGGCAACTGAGAAACTGTTGAACACCAATCTCGGTCCACAGCCTGTAGTATTCCTGACAGATGCAAGATCAGCACTCCAAGCAATTCAGTCCAGAAAATTGCCAGGTATACAAGCCCTTCTTTCTGAACTGTGCAACCAGCGCTGGGTCGCCATGCAGTGGATACCGTCTCATTGTAGAATACCAGGAAATGAGAGACCGGACCGACTGGCTAAAGAAGGTGCTGCAGACGAGCAACCGGATGTACCAGTTGGGTACCATTAGAAGAAAAAGATGATCAAATCAATCGGAAAGCCACCAACACCAACACAGGACGACTACCAAGCTATGAACAGATCAGAACAAATTGTCATTCTGCGCCTAAGAACAGGACACAACCGACTCCGCAGCCACATGTATACAAAATTCAAGATTGGCAATTCAGCCATGTGTACATGTGGACAGGCACCCCAGACTGCGGAGCACGTACATCAAGATTGCCCCGAATATGATATATTGAGGCAAACCCACTGGCCCAGAGAAACAACACTGGAAACAAAACTATACGGACCTCTGTATGAACTACAAAAGACAGTGAAGTTTATACAAGAAACAACATTGCAGATATAGACAATATATTTCAAGCCAATGAAATAAGAAGAAGAAGTCATGTGACATGAGTCATCCTCAATGACGTGCCTGAGTGTACAGTTGTCCTATTCTTTCTTGGCCCTTTTCCCCCCCCCCCCCCCCCCCCCCCCCGCCCCTCGGGACTCTACGTACGGGCATTTCAGGATAAGACAACTGGTGATATCTGTAAGACAGTTTTTAATCTAAACTGATTAAAAATATTTTTTACATATACACAAACACACACAAAACAGAAGTAGACAGCATCAGATTTTCATTCACCTGCTCAATCAACAATGAACAATGTCTGAGCTGGGAGTCGTTACATGACAGTAATGTAATGGTTGTGAGAGTCAGATGATGGTTATGTCATAGTCTTTTCATATCATGTTAATCAGGTGATAGCCATGTGAAAGTTAGGTGACAATCATGTGACAGTGAGAGGAAAGTAAACGACAGACAATAATGACATTCACGTGATTGTGAAGGTGGTAGTCAGGTGATTGTGATGGGAACAATCCATATCATATTTACATTTCTTTAATTTCAAGCATGCATACCAGTCAAAACAATGATGAGAGAAGAGATAAAACCAACATCTTGAGCTTTTAGCATCTGCTGACGTTTAGAAAACTGACAAGTAGAACATGTAAATAGCATGTAATTTGATAGATTACTTAACAGCTCTTTAATCATGTAATTTGACAGATTACATAACAGCTCTTTAACCATGTAATTTGACAGATTACTTAACAGATCTTTCATCATGTAATTTGACAGGTTACTTAACAGCTCATAAACCATGTAATTTGACAGGTTACTTCACAACTCTTTAACCATGTAATTTGATAGGTTACTTAACATCTCTTTAATCATGTAATTTGACATGTTACTTCACAGCTCTTTAACCATATACTTTGACAGGTTACTTCACAGCTCTTTAATCATGTAATTTGACAGATTACTTAACATTTCTTTAATCACAATATTTTTGGTGAACGCATAGTTATCTTTAAAATGTTTGCTGTGATAGCCTGTGACCTGAATAAAGGCTTTAAGACTCTCTGGATTAATTCTTAATGTCAGAGCTACACAAAATTGACCATGAGAAAAGACTGCTTCTGGTAGGTATACACCTACATGATCAAATAATTGTTCCTGTGCTTTGTTGATTATCCAAACAAAAGTTAAAATCGCATGAATGATAATGTCTCATGATTAATAGTCCCGTAGTGTATATATATATATATATATATATATATATATATATATATATATATATATATATATATATATATATATATATATATATATATATATATATATATATATATATAATGAAAATTCATCCACCTTAATTACACTATCTGTGTTGATTTTAAAAAAAAAAAAAACCTCTGTCCTGTGTCGATAGTTTTAACAGAATGTTAAAGTTTAAGAAAATACATGAAAAAGTATTTGGTGGACCTTTTATTATGAAACTAATGTATTTCAATTTTTTTTGTAATTTCTTGATTGGTTACTTGCAAAGAGATCTGTGAAATCAACAACAAAAAATTGTCACCTCTAACCTAATCCTAACCCTAACCAAATAAAATAGATTGTTGGCCTCTATGTTGGATTATTCTAATGGTTGTTCTAGATAAATCCAAATAAAATAGATTGTTGGCCTCTATGTTGGATTATTCTAATGGTTGTTCTAGATAAATCCAAATAAAATAGATTGTTGGCCTCTATGTTGGATTATTCTAATGGTTGTTCTAGATAAATCCAAATAAAATAGATTGTTGGCCTCTATGTTGGATTATTCTAATGGATGTGCATCTTTTCCATATTTTCCCTAAATGTGCAGTGAGATTTTTTTCACAACTTACAGAAGCAGTGACACTTCATACTCCCAAATCCTTATTGTTGCAATAGCTACTTGAGACATACAACATACAATTAAGTGCCTAGATTTGAAGATAAAGCTATTACTACAACATTATGAAAATATGCATTTGATGATATACTTAGTTTATACAATTATTATTACATTTTTACAGTGAAAATATTTGTACTGTTTCTTACTAGGCTTAAGGTTGCAGCTGATTAGTTGACTTTTTATATTTGTTCTGTTTGATGCGGTTATCCTGGTCTCTCCAGAAAAGGTTGCTTTATGGCTTCCTGTCTAGCAAAATATTCAAATGAATTGTAAATCGATGATCAAAACTGATCAAGAAGTTAGTCTTACTGTAGAAAATTGATATCTAGACAAGCTTCCACTGCATGATGCACATGTCTGGCCCGCCCACTGTCAGCAAGCTCCGCCCACTAGTTGTGAAGCACATGTTGTATGTGTGCTGATTGGTGTTGCCCATTGCCTAAATAAAAATAATAATGTTTATTAGTCTGTTAATTTCATTAGTGAAATATCCAGTCATACCAGAAAAATCCAGTCATACCAGAAAAATCCTGTCATACCAGAAAAATCCTGTCATACCAGAAAAAAGGGGGGTGGGGGAGGATAAGAGAGATAGGAAATGAAGAAGTGTGAGGCAGAGAGATTACTGTATAGCTTGAGTAAGAAGTAATGCTGATGACAGTGACATATTTTCATAGACGAATAAGGACATGTTCATAACAAGAATGAAAATACAAGATTATGTATGAGAAAACAGACAAATGGACAACTTCTGTGAACACATACTGACCTAATTCACTACCATCATAATAATGTCTGTGATAACCTTCAAATTTCCACCTCCATATGATACACCCCCCCACAGCATCACTATAATATATGTGTCCTCACCTCACCAGTACTGCTGGGATATCTCAGCACACGGAGACCGGTCTTCGTTGTTGCCACAGCAACTAGGTTCTTACGAGGGCAGATGTCAACACACCTCACGTGATCATCCCCTGTCAGTTTTGACCGCAGCCCTAAATAATTCATTATCACATACTGAATTAGTAATAAAAATAGGTGCTATTCATGAACGTTGTTATAAATGTTATGATGTATTATCTTCAAATACCATACGTAGTGGCATAGGAGATCATGTCTCTCTACAACTTTGTGTCTCCAGTAATGTTTATCAATTCTGTTTTTGACTTCTTTCCATGCCAAGATGTCTAATTGCTTAATATCTTCTCTTTTTGTTGTCCCCTGTCTCTTTTTTCCTTCAATCTTTCCTATTGTCTCAATATATTTATCTTTCATCTTCTCATGACATATGGTACCCACAGAAAGTGGATCTTTTCTTTCTAGTCTGAGTAATAAGTCTTTGTTGCGTACTGGCTTCTTTCAGGGCACCCTCATTACACAACAACATATGGGGGGGGAAGGGGGGGGGGGCTGTTTGTTAAAAATTTATAAACAAACTGATGGAGAGATTGATACACGGATACATGGTTGGGTGGATGATTAGAGGGACAAATAAGCAGGCAGTTAGAATGACAGAACGGTAGACAGATTGACAGAAAGATCATAAATACACACACACACAAGATAAACAAGTAAGATGTTGATGGGTGTATTGATGGATAGTTAGGTAGGCAGACAGATAGAAAACATAGTCTAAATCTGACCTTGTAGGGTGCTTGCTAGGTCACCAAAATTAAACGCCCACCTGACATCAGACAGCTTATCAGGATGCAGCTCTACGCATGACGTCGCAGTCCCTACAACCAGTTTACAAGTAATGTTAATGATGGATATCCTGCTACAATACAAGTATATCATGCTTGCTGTATTGTGCAATTTTAAAAAACTACAAACCCCTTAAAATGCAAGACAGTAAAGAGAGATAAACCTAGGAACACTGACAGAGATACACCATAAACAATACAGACATTAGACAACGCCACAACAAACAGCAGAGAAACTGCAGCGTCTTCGTTGACATACGACAAAGTAAAGAGTAAACTGTTTAGATTGTTCGTACAGGCATCTCTAGTCACTTGCGAATAAGTAGCCTAGATTGCATTACATTTCGAAGGAATTATTGTGTTGTGTTCTTGGGAACTCACTGATCAAAGGTTGGTTTTAACTTATTTTCTCTCCAACTGTTTTTTTTTTCATCATTTTTCTTCGCGGCTAACTTCCTTAATTATTTCAGCTGGGTTGGCGTTAGCTATTTTATACGTAAGATAATATTTGCATTGTAATATCGCAGCATGGCAAGGTATTGAAACAGCATCCTGACGGTACTGTGCCCGATTTATACATGAGCTAAATAAGCTGCAGCTTAGGGCCTCTGTTGGGACCTCTTTTGCTAAGTTCAATTGTTACACGGCCTTATTATCTGTTACCAAATAGGGCCTCCACAGCTTTCTATAGCTTAGGGCAGGGGTCGACAACCCATACGCTTTTGGGATCTGCTTTGGTAACACTGAGCCTTCTAAAGATCTACTTTGGTAACATTGAACCATCTAAAGATCTACACATATATACCGTATATATATATATATATATATATATATATATCTCTATATATATATATATATATATATATATATATATATATGTATGTATGTGTGTGTGTGGATGTAATTCTAAAAGCGGGGGGGGGGTGAAGAAATGAAGAAGCTTACACAGAAAATACCACGTTCCTATCTCCAGAAGTTCACAAATATACTTGTATACTGTATTTTGTTATCGTGGGAATGCAGAGAATACTTTTTATCCCGGAGACGCCGCGATTTTAAATTCCGGCTGGAGAGGTCTAGTCTGAAGTTTGCCTAATTTAAATAGTCTTTTACTTTCCCGCAGTCGCTGAAAGATCTACCAAATAATCGCCAAAGATCTACCGGTAGATCTGGATCTACTAGTTGCCGCCCCCTGACCCCTGGCTTTGGCCCTCACCATTGAAAAAATTGAAACTGATTTTTAAAAAAATGTTTCGCTCAACCATGAGTCAAACGTGTTTAACAAATCTGGCTTTATTTTCTACTGAGTATCAATTTGTAACGAAAATGAATGTTGATGACGTCATAAATCAGTCTGGCAGACGTGAAGGCTCACATGCAGAGTTTGTGAATCTTGTCCATTAACGTTTAAAGAAGAGGCTGAAAGTGATGCTTTATTTCCTCTTTCTCTCTCTCCTTCTCTCTCTCTCCTCTCTTTCCTTCCCTCCTTCTCTCTCTCCTTCCCTCCTTCTCCCTCTCTCCTTCTCTCTCCCTCCTTCTCTCCCTCCTTATCTCTCTCCTTCTCTCCCTCAATCTCCCTCCTTCTCTCCCTCCTTCTCTCTCTCTCTCTCTCTCTCTGTATTTTTTGTTTTTGCAAATGAAGTGTAGTATTACGTGTTAACTGAACTTTTAAAGTAATGCATTTTAAAAAAAAATTACAGTTTGTTTAAACATCTATTTGTAAGCATAATGTACTTGTCTGTTGTGTATTTTAATTTCACAATTTCTTTCTGGGAAAAGCCGGGGTGGGGAGGGGGGGGGGGGAGGGCCACGGATTGCCTCCCCTGCTTTGCAGTAGTGGTCCAACAGTGACCAAAACTCAAGAGTATCTAATATTGGCTTCCAAGGTATCTACTTGCGCGCAAGATTACTCTTGGCAGAGATGTAGATAGAAGATTAATAATACTTCTACCTGAAGGGAGTCTTCACAAGATATTTCCAGAAGTCACGAGCAATGTTGCATTGTGCTGAACAATTGTTAACGCATTATATTGGTCCGTCACCTTTTGTGAAGTGATTTAAGCAATGGTTTAGCCCGTTCAAGCCCCCAGTTGGTGTAATCCAACGAAATCTCTCTTATAAGGTATAGCTCTGTTTAGTGTAAATATATGTCTAAGTATTTATATATAGATTAAGTATTCTGGCTCATATGGTTTGTTTCATACATATAACTGAATCAACTATTATTGTTTAGTTTTAAAATAACAGGTAACAAATTTAATAATGAAATAGTCTTTAACAGGTTAAAATAAATATGGAAAGATTAGTGGAATTTTGATAGTTATAAATTTCTCGTCATTGAGACGTAGGTGGAAATTTAACTTTATACTTAAAGTTTAACTGAAATGTCCTTTTTGCTGTTGCCTTTTAGTTAGCACTTAGCTTGTATGAGTGAGTCCTGCCGCTGTGGTTCATCAATTCTGTGATGACGAAAGCCTTCTCCCCACTCTCTTCCACTGTAGGCGGTTATGGTGGATGCTTTTCTCTCACACTAGCGGCGTTAGTACCACAAATCGTCTGATGGCTTGTAACCATGAACTTTAGACAAACAGAAAGAAACAAATGCCTGCTGAGTACATTTGTCCACCACAAACTAACAGGCCCATTGTCATGCGCTCAACCCACCAATATTAGCCTCTCAGAAGAATTAAATTCCCGAGCACACGGGGTAACTCAGGGAATATGATGACAATTCACCCATATCCTTAACTAGGAAATTGTGTCTGGAGTGCGTGAATAATGATTTGCCTGAATTACAATTTAAAAAGGTAACATAAATCTTCACAAGATAATATGTTACACTGGAGGTACATATGATGTAGTCATCACTCATCACTGCTCCAGTCAGACTCTGGGGTCGCTCTGCGGTCGGGTTTACTGCACGACTAGTCAGAAACAATCACCAGCTCTTGCTGTAGTGGTTCATGAATATACTATTTTCATATGTTGAGGTTGCCAGCCTCATATGTATCCACTAGCAAGAAAACACGTTAAATTCACGTTTGTAATAGAAATGTTCACAACTTACCCCAAATTTTTTGGAATACACAATCTCCTTGCGCAGATTTTCAGATGGACTCGAGCAATTTCGGTGCATATGCTCTCGAATCAATTTCGTCTGAGAAATTCCTCTTATGATGGTGTTCTATGAATTACTTAGCCGGGGAAACTAGTAAATCCTCTTCGACGGGTGTTCTGCTATACACTTGGTCTGGGATATTATTTCTCTTATGACTGATGATTTAATTCCTAGGTTTCTAGTCTTGTATTTATAACAAGAACATAAGTGGGCCTTGGCTCCACAGGTCCATGTCTAAGATGTCAGTTTCAACAGCTATTGCTCATCAATTTCATAAGTTAAATCATCACAATTATGTGTCATATTTCCCCATGTCTCTGGGCAACTTAGGGTCCTTGTGTTCTCTATCACTTATAATACAGTACAGCCAGGCAGACCAATTTAAAAGACTCACAAGCCCTCCAGTGAAGGACAGACTGACAGCTCATGGCAGGAGTAGATTAATGAGAAGCAGCTTCGCACAAAAAAGCAAAGATCTGACCCCTGTTGTAGCAGACCTTGCACAGACAAAAGCTGAGTCCTAACTACAAGCAGCACACTCCACCATGAAGGAGAATAAGATTTCTATAACTGACACAAAACATAAAACAGGTGATGATAAGAGGTGAACAAATAAAAACAGAAAGGAAACAAATATCTATGGATTGTACTAAAACATGAAATACTCAGACTGGACCCACTCCCACCCTCTCATGCACAGATAAACATGTAGCAATGTGAGCTAGAAAAAACATCAGCTAATACACATGTATCCTAACACCAGCATGGACAAAGATATACTAACAATAGCCCCGACATTGATATCCTAACAGTACAAACATCAATCAAAACCCTCTCACCATGTACCCAATAAATAAATAAACATAAAGACAAAAGCTGTTAGAGAAGAGGGCACACAATTGTTGTGTAAATATTACATAATTTTTCTTCCTGGAGACAGCTGCTTGTTCTTATCACATAACCATCTTCTCTTTTCATGGCTGACCAATCAATGATGTCTATGGAAGAGGTGTGGCCCTAATTAAACAGAAAACATATGTGTTAAAGTTTAAAAGATAAAGAGTTTGCCAGACTGACATAAGCCTTCAACCTACAATAAATACATGCCAAGATAGTCCCAGCTTCTGAAAAACACAACAACCTGAACAATAACTCAAATATTAAAATACCATAGATAGGAATAATATAGTACAGTTCAGAAAAGTAGCAAACTTTTTAAAAAAATTTTATTCTGAGTGTTTTTCTTGACAGTGATTCTTGTATTGTTCTTCGTGATATTCTTATGAGTGGTAGTGATGGTGTCCTTGTGAAGATAGTTGTTCTTGTGGTGTGGGTATCCTTGAGAAGATAGCTGTTCTTGTGGTGTGGGTGCCCTTATGAAAATAGCTGTCCTTGTGGTTTTAACTGATCCTGTGAAGATTACTGATCTTGTGGTGTTAGTAGTTGTAAAGATAGCTGTTCTAGTAGTATTGGCTGTTCTTGTGGCATAGCTGTTCTAGTAGTATTGGCTGTTCTTGTGGCTTGAGTTTTCTTGTAAAGATGGTTATTGTTCCTGTGATGATGACTGTGTTGATTTTCTTATTGTTAATGTGGTGACTGAGGCACTTTGATCTGATTTAGAGTTTGGCAACATTGATTATAGTCTGTGTACTGACTGTCACTTGTACTCAGGATGTAAGGGTTCTAACTGTCATGGCAATTAACATGTTGCTGCCCTTGGCAGAATGAGCAAGGGTTCTTATTCTGCGAGGTTGATGGCTATAGTTTGTAGATTTGCCACAATATATTTTTTTTAAACATAAACAAATAAAATGGACACACATTGCACTTTCCCAAATTCGTCCAGAGTTCTGTCCCCTCAGCAGTGTTCTTTCCTTGACATGAGTACACATAGACCTCCCTGTCTGTACTTGCAGCGGCAACTATCTTGCCATCTGCAGAAAACACAAGAGAACAGCAGACATTTGTCATATTGTTTAACAAGTATGTTGTTCTAGATGATAACCACAATGGTGATATTGCTTTATTACACTAATATGACTGCTTCTTGATGGAGTCGTTGGTTTATCAGTGTGGTCTTTCACCTCTTGTGGCATTTACTTTTAGGGTTTTTTTTTCATTTCGCATTTGCTGAAGTGTTAATTTATCTATCTTCCCTTTCAGTCACTTCTGACTACAGGAGCGCACCCCCGAAACAAGTTTCGGTGGCACGAGGCTGGACACTTGGACAAAGAGGTCAAAGCTGTTGCCCATGCAGCATGCTCCTGCTGGCACAGTCAGAGGAACGGGCTGGCCGTTACAGTCCGACACCAGTAGCAACGACCTGTCATCAGCAGGACCATTGTAGCAACGACCTGTCATAAGTAGGAATATTAGCTCTAGAATTGCCACAGTTATCAAAGTAGGATTGTGGCATCTAAGGAACCTTGACTGATTTAATGAGCCATTTGCGGTTTCACCATGAGACAGAGTAAACTTAGACATGCATGGCTTAATCTGGTAATAATAGTGAAAAATAAAATAATAACTGTTATGGTAGACGTGCTGGTTCGACTACTGATTTTTAGTGAGTTATAGTTCTTCAGTTTTAGAACATCTCTACAATGTCACGTGAAATGCATTTTTATTTTCTTGGGTTCGTGTGATTGCAAGAGCAGATTATTCCAGCAAATATCAAATATACATCATTTTTCCCCCTCCCCAAACAAAGAGACATTCAGACGTTCAGTTTTATACACTTTACCACAAGACAGCACACACAATATTTATATCTGGTTGCAGCTTGTTATGACTGGCAGAGTTAGGACCATAAGAAAATTACAGAAATGAAAAACAAGCCATCAAACACGATGTTTGTACCTGGTGATAACTTGATACAGTTGATTTCTCCAGGTGAAATCTTTTTGTTGAAAACTTCAACCACAGTCAAATCTTCCTTCATGACTCTGAGGATCACCAGTCTGGATAGAGACACGACATACAGCTCTTACTGGCTAGTACTAAAAGGATAACAAATTGTATTGAGACCAGACATACAGCTCTTACTAGCAGTATTAATAATAATAGCTCCTTGAGTCATAACAACTATGGGAATGCGCCCCTGAGGTGACAGCCCTCAGCTGCTTATTTTCCTAGTGATCCTTTCAATGTTTTCTCCTCTCTTCTGCTTGCAGTGTGAGTTTATTTTCGCTCAATCTGAAGTAGCGCCGTAGATAGCATCGCCACTTGGTGCGATCGGCAGCTTCATCCTCCCACGTTGCTGGATTTATGTCCAATGCCCTCATGTCTCTCTTGCACACATCTTTGAACCTCAGCTGCGGTCGCCCAACTGTTCTTCTGCCATCTGCTAGTTGGCCATATAAGATATCTTTTGGGATGCGACCATCTTCCATGCGGTGGACATGGCCAAGCCAGCGTAGTCTTCGCTTACTAAGCAGTGTATACATGCTTTGAAGGCCAGCACGTGACAACACCTCAACATTTGTCACTTTATCTTTCCAAGAAATGCCAAGGATGTGGCGTAGGCATCGTAGATGGAAGGTGTTGAGCCTTCTTTCTTGCTTAGCATAGGTTGTCCAGGTCTCACTGCCATATAGGAGTGTGCTGGTGACGCAGGCGTTATATACCGCAGCTTCGGTCTTTGTTGTGAGTTTGGAGTTTCCCCAAACACGAGATGTGAGGCGGGCAAAGGTAGCTGCTGCTTTGCCAATACGGTTGTCAATTTCTGTGTCCAGAGAGAGTTTGTCATTGATGGTAGACCCCAGGTATGTGAAGTGGTGCATCACTGCCAATTCATAGTTATCGATAGTGATAACTGGTGCAGTACCCACATCCTGGCTCAGCACATTCGTTTTCTTTAGACTCATTGTGAGGCTAAAGTCTTTGCATGCTTGGGTGAAGCGATTCTTCATGCTCTGAAGTTCCAGTTGGCTTTGAGTGACGACTGCAGCGTCATCAGCGAATAACAAGTCTCTTATAGTGACCCTTCTGATTTTTGTTTTTGCCTTCAGCCTTGAAAGATTAAACAGACGGCCATCTGACCTAGTGTGAAGGCATATTCCTTCAGTTGCATCTCTAAATGCATGTTTCAAGAGTAAGGCAAAGAAAATCCCAAAGAGGGTCGGAGCCAGAACACAGCCTTGTTTAACGCCACTTTGTATGTCAAAGGGCTGTGATGTGATTCTAGCATTTTGGACTGTTCCCTTCATGTCGTCATGGAATGATTTTATCATTCCCAGCAATTTAGCATGGCAGCCAATTTTCAGGAGGATTTTGAAGAGTCCATCCCTACTTACCAGGTCAAATGCCTTTGTGAGGTCTATAAAGACGATATATATAAAGGCCTTTTTTGCTCTCTTGATTTTTCCTGAAGCTGGCGGAGAGAAAAGATCATGTCTGTTGTTGGTCTACCAGCTCGGAATCCACACTGTGACTGGATATATGCGCTCAGCTAACTTGTGTAGTCGCATTAAGATGACTGGCAAAAACCTTACCAACAATACTAAGAAGAGAGATCCCTCTGTAGTTATTGCAATCACTTCTGTCTCCTTTATTTTTGTAGTGTTACAATCTTGGCATCTCGCATGTCTTGAGGAATAATTGTCTCTTCCCAGCACTGGCACATCACCTTATGCAGTGGATGTAATAGCGTGCTCTTACAGCATTTGATTAAATCTGGAGGAATCCCATCACTGCCTGGTGCTTTGCCAGAGGCCAAGCTATCAATGGCCTTGCTGGGTTCCTCTAATGTTGGTTCAGCATCCAGCTCCTCCATAGTTGGCAGACATTTGACAGCATCAAGGGCTGCAGGCGTAACGGTATTTTCTCTAGCGTAAAGCTCAGAGTAGTGCTCGACCCACCTCTCCATCTGCTTACCTTTATCGGTTAGCTTCTCTCCGCTCTTACTAGCAGTACTAACAGGATAACAAATTGTATTGGTACCAGATATACAGCTCTTCCTAGCAGTACTAACAGGATAACAAATTGTATTGGGACCAGATATACAGCTCTTACTAGCAGTACTAACAGGATAACAAATTGTATTGGGACCAGAACTAAGATCTAACATGGTAAACACTGTTTTTTTTTCCTAAACTCACAGTAAACTAACTAAAATTAAGAACTAACATGATAAACACTGTTTTATTTCCTGAACTAACAGCAAACTAATTAAAGTTAAGAACTAACAATAAACACTGTTTTTTTGTTTTTTTTTTTTCGTACGCCCGCTAATACTCGAGGCGAAATCTCAGGTTATTGTTAATATCTAACCTGACATTGATTTTACGTGAGTATCCCTTTTCTTGTGCAGAGACAGGTGTCCCTCGCCATTCAGGCAGATACTCGCCGATTTCGGAGGTACCCATTAGAGCTGGGTTGGCTCAGGAGCCGCCAATCCCTGGTCGACAACACTCCTTCAAATGTCCTCGCCAGGTCTCGAGTTAATCCAGTCCAATTCCCGGTCGACGAAAAATCCTCAAATGCCGTCGCCCGGGTTTGATCCTGAATCACTCGGTCGCCAGAGCAATGTTGTAACCACTACGCTAGCGCGGCTCCCAACACTGTTTTATTTCTTGAACTAACAGTAAACTAATTAAAGTTAAGAACTAACAACAAACAATGTTTTATTTCCTGAACTAACAGTAAACTAATTAAAGTTAAGAACTAACAACAAACACTGTTTTATTTCCTGAACTAACAGTAAACTAATTAAAGTTAAGAACTAACAACAAACACTGTTTTAATTCCTGAACTAACAGTAAACTAATTAAAGTTAAGAACTAACAACAGACACTGTTTTATTTCCTGAACTAACAGTAAACTAATTAAAGTTAAGAACTAACAACAGACACTGTTTTATTTCCTGAACTAACAGTAAACTAATTAAAGTTAAGAACTAACAACAGACACTGTTTTATTTCCTGAACTAACAGTAAACTAATTAAAGTTAAGAACTAACAACAAACACTGTTTTATTTCCTGAACTAACAGTAAACTAATTAAATTTAAGAACTAACAACAAACACTGTTTTATTTCCTGAACTAACAGTAAACTAATTAAAGTTAAGAACTAACAACAAACACTGTTTTATTTCCTGAACTAACAGTAAACTAATTAAAGTTAAGAACTAACAACAAACACTGTTTTATTTCCTGAACTAAAAGTAAACTAATTAAAGTTAAGAACTAACAACAGACACTGTTTTATTTCCTGAACTAACAGTAAACTAATTAAAGTTAAGAACTAACAACAAACACTGTTTTATTTCCTGAACTAACAGTAAACTAATTAAAGTTAAGAACTAACAACAGACACTGTTTTATTTCCTGAACTAACAGTAAACTAATTAAAGTTAAGAACTAACAACAGACACTGTTTTATTTCCTGAACTAACAGTAAACTAATTAAAGTTAAGAACTAACAACAGACACTGTGTTATTTCCTGAACTAACAGTAAACTAATTAAAGTTAAGAACTAACAACAAACACTGTTTTATTTCCTGAACTAACAGTAAACTAATTAAAGTTAAGAACTAACAACAAACACTGTGTTATTTCCTGAACTAACAGTAAACTAATTGAAGTTAAGAACTAACAACAAACACTGTTTTATTTCCTGAACTAACAGTAAACTAATTAAAGTTAAGAACTAACAACAAACACTGTTTTATTTCCTGAACTAACAGTAAACTAATTAAAGTTAAGAACTAACAACAAACACTGTTTTATTTCCTTAACAGTAAACTAATTAAAGTTAAGAACTAACAACAAACACTGTTTTAGAACTAACAGTAAACTAATTAAAGTTAGGAAATAACAACAAACACTGTTTTATTTCGTGAACTAACAGTAAACTAATTAAAGTTAAGAACTAACTGTTTTACTGAACTAACAGTAAACTAATTAAAGTTAAGAACTCAGACACTGTTTTATTTCCTGAACTAACAGTAAACTAATTAAAGTTAAGAACTAACAACAGACACTGTTTTATTTCCTGAACTAACAGTAAACTAATTAAGTTTAAAAGTTAAGAACTAACAGTAAACTAATTAAAGTTAAGAACTAACAACAGACACTGTTTTTATTTCCTGAACTAACAGTAAACTAATTAAAGTTTAACAACGACACTGTTTTATTTCCTGAACTAACAGTAAACACTAACAACCGACACTGTTTTATTTCCTGAACTAACAGTAAACTAATTAAAGTTAAGAACTAACAACAAACACTGTTTTATTTCCTGAACTAACAGTAAACTAATTAAAGTTAAGAACTAACAACAAACAATTTTAAAGTAAACTAATTAAAGTTTAACAACAAAACTGTTTTATTTCCTGAACTAACAGTAAACTAATTAAAGTTAAGAACTAAACAACAAACACTGTTTTATTTCCTGAACTAACAGTAAACTAATTAAAGTTTAACAACAAACACTGTTTTATTTCCTGAACTAACAGTAAACTAATTAAAGTTAAGAACTAACAACAGACACTGTTTTATTTCCTGAACTAACAGTAAACTAATTAAAGTTAAGAACTAACAACAATCACTGTGTTATTTCCTGAACTAACTAAACAGTAAACTAATTAAAGTTAAGAACTAACAATGTTTTATTTCCTGAACTAACAGTAAACTAATTAAAGTTAAGAACTAACAGTAAACTAATTAAAGTTAAGAACTAACAGTAAACTAATTAAAGTTAAGAACTAACAACAGACACTGTGTTATTTCCTGAACTAACAGTAAACTAATTAAAGTTAAGAACTAACAACAATCACTGTGTTATTTCCTGAACTAACAGTAAACTAATTAAAGTTAAGAACTAACAACAAACACTGTTTTATTTCCTGAACTAACAGTAAACTAATTAAAGTTAAGAACTAACAACAAACAATGTTTTATTTCCTGAACTAACAGTAAACTAATTAAAGTTAAGAACTAACAACAAACACTGTTTTATTTCCTGAACTAACAGTAAACTAATTAAAGTTAAGAACTAACAACCGACACTGTTTTATTTCCTGAACTAACAGTAAACTAATTAAAGTTAAGAACTAACAACCGACACTGTTTTATTTCCTGAACTAACAGTAAACTAATTAAAGTTAAGAACTAACAACAAACACTGTTTTATTTCCTGAACTAACAGTAAACTAATTAAAGTTAAGAACTAACAACAAACACTGTTTTATTTCCTGAACTAACAGTAAACTAATTAAAGTTAAGAACTAACAACAAACACTGTTTTATTTCCTGAACTAACAGTAAACTAATTAAAGTTAAGAACTAACAAACACTGTTTTATTTCCTGAACTAACAGTAAACTAATTAAAGTTAAGAACTAACAACAAACACTGTTTTATTTCCTGAACTAACAGTAAACTAATTAAAGTTAAGAACTAACAACAAACACTGTTTTATTTCCTGAACTAACAGTAAACTAATTAAAGTTAAGAACTAACAAACACTGTTTTACACTAACAGTTAATTAAAGTTTCCTGAACTGAACTAACAGTAAACTAATTAAAGTTAAGAACTAACAACAAACACTGTTTTATTTCCTGAACTAACAGTAAACTAATTAAAGTTAAGAACTAACAACAAACACTGTTTTATTTCCTGAACTAACAGTAAACTAATTAAAGTTAAGAACTAACAACAAACACTGTTTTATTTCCTGAACTAACAGTAAACTAATTAAAGTTAAGAACTAACAACAGACACTGTTTTATTTCCTGAACTAACAGTAAACTAATTAAAGTTAAGAACTAACAACAGACACTGTTTTATTTCCTGAACTAACAGTAAACTAATTAAAGTTAAGAACTAACAACAGACACTGTTTTATTTCCTGAACTAACAGTAAACTAATTAAAGTTAAGAACTAACAACAAACACTGTTTTATTTCCTGAACTAACAGTAAACTAATTAAAGTTAAGAACTAACAACAAACACTGTGTTATTTCCTGAACTAACAGTAAACTAATTAAAGTTAAGAACTAACAACAAACACTGTTTTATTTCCTGAACTAACAGTAAACTAATTAAAGTTAAGAACTAACAACAAACACTGTTTTATTTCCTGAACTAACAGTAAACTAATTAAAGTTAAGAACTAACAACAAACACTGTTTTATTTCCTGAACTAACAGTAAACTAATTAAAGTTAAGAACTAACAACAAACACTGTTTTATTTCCTGAACTAACAGTAAACTAATTAAAGTTAAGAACTAACAACAAACACTGTGTTATTTCCTGAACTAACAGTAAACTAATTAAAGTTAAGAACTAACAGTAAACTAATTAAAGTTAAGAACTAACAGTAAACTAATTAAAGTTAAGAACTAACAGTAAACTAATTAAAGTTAAGAACTAACAGTAAACTAATTAAAGTTAAGAACTAACAGTAAACTAATTAAAGTTAAGAACTAACAGTAAACTAATTAAAGTTAAGAACTAACAGTAAACTAATTAAAGTTAAGAACTAACAGTAAACTAATTAAAGTTAAGAACTAACAGTAAACTAATTAAAGTTAAGAACTAACAGTAAACTAATTAAAGTTAAGAACTAACAGTAAACTAATTAAAGTTAAGAACTAACAGTAAACTAATTAAAGTTAAGAACTAACAGTAAACTAATTAAAGTTAAGAACTAACAGTAAACTAATTAAAGTTAAGAACTAACAGTAAACTAATTAAAGTTAAGAACTAACAGTAAACTAATTAAAGTTAAGAACTAACAGTAAACTAATTAAAGTTAAGAACTAACAGTAAACTAATTAAACTACTTCATTTAGTCATTCTTCTTCTACCTTGAGGTGTACAGGTTAGCCAGAGGTTAGCCAGAGGTTAGCCTAAGGTTAGCCAGAGCGAGCAATATGGTATCCTACTGGCTGGTTTAGGCATGATTCCAGTCCAGTCCTCGATCCCTCTTTGACTGATTGTGTTCTCCCAGCAAACTTGGATCATCCTACAGGTCTGGATCTCTTGCTCTTGGTTCCTCAAGTTGGTCATAGTAGCCAGTCTTCTCCCATTCAGCCAAACCATCGCAGCTAGCATGATTCCACTCAGGTTTGCACGGGTCGAGTTCTGAGGTCATGATGTTTCAACTGGTTGTGGACCTTGTCCTTTTTGTTACTTGGACCACCTTCCTCAAATACCTCATTTGGGACCGAAGACGCACCAACAGTGATAAATGCAGTCAGTGACTCATAGTTGACTGCTTGTGTCAGGGTCAGCGAACCAGAGCTGACCAAGACCCTACTCCACCTCCAAGTGGTGGTCCTGGAAACAGGCTGCATCACTGCAGTCTGGCTGAGAGAGTAGGGATCAAAGTGGGAAGGCTAACCCGGTCCCAAAAAAGCTGTGCTGAAGTTTGATGTGTCGGCCGAAAGGCGCAATTATCACAGCTTCGCTGTAAACGGACACAACGCAACCAACGTTCTTTTCAGGACGAATGAGAAGAAGGAAGAACGAATGAACGAACGAACGAACAAACTTTATTTTCAAAGGGTTAAGAATTGGGCACGCAGCCCTGACTGACAAACTGCCCTTCCTCTCTCTCTCATCATGTATACTATATCCTTTCATCCTCACATTTTTTTTAAGCATTATTAAGGCATTTATCATTATAAAAGTAATATTACATTTGCAATAATCATCATAATTAAAGTATGTTTTTAAAATAAAGAAAACAAAAATAAAAAATATAGAATTACAAAAAAAAAAATAATAATAAAAAAAGTAATTAAAAAAAATAATAAAGAAAGAAAAATTAACGAAAATGAAAAAAAATAATAATAATAATAAATTATTTTTAAAAAAAAAATTTTAATTAAAAAAAACAAACAAACAACAAGACTGAAGAAGAAGAAAATACCTCATTTCTGAGGTTTGAAACTGACTTTTGTGGGTTGTGGTCATTACTTATGACACATCAGTAAGTCCAGATAACTAGAACTAACAGAATGAAATTGTTATTATGTCTAGAACTAACAGGAAACTAACTAGAATTAGTACAATAAAAACTGTATTATGTCTAGACTAACAGGAAACTAACTAGAACTAGTTTTAAAACCTGTATTGCATCTAGAACTAACAGGAAACTAACTAGAACTAGTAGAATAAAAACTGTATTATGTCTAGAACAAACATGAAACTAACTATAACAAAGTGGAAACAATAAAAACTGAATTGTGACTAGAACTGACAGGAGAGTAAATGTATTTTGAAAATAAGAGACTAACATCTAGCAGACATGCCAGCTAATAAGAGTGTAACTGTCTTTTTTCTCTTGTTGATGTGATCACTGGCCCAAGACAGTATACATGTTGTTAGATGTGTAGTGCGAGCGTATGATGAATTGAGTGTGGGTGCGAATGAAGACGCGAATGTGTTTAGGCTCGTATAGATGTAGATCCTGCAACCCATACTCTCACATGCAGTAATCAAGGATGCTTTGACACTGCAGGCATGTTTCAAGACATTTATTGACGGGAACACACATAATATCAACAGGAACAGTCAGTGTAACAAGGTCATGCTGACCTGACATCGATAGGTATACATTTGGCATTCAAAAAGGTAAACATCAGAATAGACGTGCATGGTCAATAGCAAAGTTCTTCAATAATGACAGTTCGTAGCGTCGCCCTTGGCGTCTCTGACTAAACGCGTCAGATGCCTTAGTTACCTTGACACACAGGTGCAACTTGGCACTCCCTGCCAATTGCACATATCAGGCTGTAGTATAATAGCCGGAAGCACAGGCCTCGTCCTAACGTCGGCCGTGTACTTCTGTTAAATAGGTTATCACCAACCCTGCAGTAATACTTATTGTAGATAGAAGTTCCGCCAATCTGCGGCTCCCACAATATATCTTCGTCACTGGATTTCTGGACAATATAAGACTAACAGTCTTGGATGGCTACCTCGAGCACAAATATATAAGTTCTGAAATGGCGGATCAGTGAGCTGCTGTTCACCCTAGGTAATCCTTTACATGTTCTGCCACCGAAAAGCGTAATAATGCATAAAGGTCGGTATTACCTGGTAAATGAATCCTCAGAACTACACAAGGAATTCTGTCGTCATCCCGACGCACAGAGATTCACTGGGGAAAACTGCCATAGCAGTTACTTCGAAGATTCTCCCCGAAAAACAATGGACTCTTGGTCCCTTCAGAAAAACAGGACCTCCCTGCTTCCCGGAAGTATATCTCACTCCCGCTTAAAAAACCTTCCCATAGGCCTACGCCGAACTGTCAACCTCTGACCCTAAAGGTCAAACACAATGAATGAATAAACAAGGGAAGACAACCCCTAATCAACCTGACATCGCAGGTAAAGACACAATTATACTTATGATACAAACATAAGCAAATAACTTGACAGATGACTCCGTCGAAAATGACAGCAACATTACTACCACCCCCCTGTAAAAAAAAAAATGCAATTTTTTTTTAATATGTTCATGAGCAAGATAGCACCAGTATCACTTCTGTGCTCATGCAAACAATGAACCTAATATCAGGTACAATAGAAGAGGGTACAAATCATCTCCCAACATAGGAGAAAATATTTCCTTTAAGCCAAACAAACTAAGGGATACCATTCAAGAAACCTAAGTTGCTGGCAATACCAATCATATATCAAACATTACTAAATAATATAATCATAGCAATATACAAATGTCAATGCTATTTTAGCAACATATCACTGATGGATGGACAAAATGAAATTTGTTAAATTATCTAAACATCATCCAAATACATTTGTATTACAACATATTATGATATTAAGGACAGACCTAAGTCTGAAAATATATCAGGAAAAACTAGGACACAAGATTTAACTGGAATCATGTGGGCATCTAGACAATATGTCCGCCATCACATTATCCGAACCACGGATAGCTCGCACCGTGAAATGGAAAGGCTGAAGAGCAATAGCATAACGAGTAGATCTCGAGCTCTTCAAATCCTTACTTTGCATAGCCGTAAGAGCTTTTTGGTCGGTTTCCATAAAGAAATGCGCGCCCAGAAGGAACCTTTGTAGCTTAAGAATGGACCAAACCATAGCCAACAATTCACGGTCCAAAACCGAGTAATTCCTTTCTGTCGCATTCAGCTTCCTAGAAATATACATTACAGGATGCAGAGTTCCTGAATATTCCTGCATTAGTGCCGCTCCAATGCCAGTGGAAGAGGCATCACTACGAAGGACAAAAGTCTTATCAATCGTCGGTAGTCTTAAGATAGGATGAGATGAGAACAAATTCTTAACCTGATCCAATGAAGATTGGCATTCTTGGGACCAACTAGCAATAACCACGCCTCGGTAAAACCTCATTGGCTATGGTATCGCCACTGCGCAAAGCTGATTCTTGGGACCAACGCACTATATTAGGAGAACCTTTTTTCAATAACGTTGAAAGTGGTGCCATAATGGAGGACAGATTCTCAATGAATCTTCCATAGAATTGTATCAATCCCAATAGACTACGCACTTGCTTTTTTGTCTTCGGAACCGAGATATTTAATATCTTTGAAATGTTTTGGTCCTCTGTCTTCAACAGACCATGACCAACTCGATGACCTAGGAAGGAAATTTCACTAAACCCAACAAAAGCTTTAGAGGGTTTAGCAGTCAAACTATGCTCACGTAGAGTAGATAGCAATTCCTTCAGACCCACATAGTGTTCTTCCCAAGTATCGCTGAAAAGACAGATGTCGTCTAAATATGCAATGACATCTGCACGATCTGATAGAATTCGTCGCATCATGCGCACGAAAGTCGCTGGGGCGTTCATAAGCCCGAAAGGCATAAAATTCCATTGAAACAGACCCCTAGGTGTCGAAAAAGCAGTGAGAGGTTTGGCGTGTTCCGTCAATGGGACTTGCCAATAACCTTTCGACAAGTCTAGTTTAGTAAAGAATTTAGCTTTAGAAAGTCTAATAAGTAGATCATCTAATAACGGCATAGGTTCAGCATCGAACTTCGTAACTTGATTTAATTTGCGATAATCAACGCAAAGACGTATGTTATTGTCTTTCTTTCGAACAATAACTATCGACGAAGAATAAGCTGAAGTGGATGGTTCAATTATTTGTAGTTGAATCATTTCATCCAATTCTTTCTCGACTTGTGCTTGAAAATGAATAGGTATTGGGTATGGTCTTACTCTGATCGGATTACGATCAGTAAGTATGATGTCATGTTCTATGACATCTGTGTGTCCAGGAATGTCGGTAAGGACATCCTGATATGATTGTAACGTAGAGGATACTTGACGCTGTTCCTCAAAAGACAAGTTGGAAGAGACTGTAACGTCTCTCCACGATTCCGTTGAAATAAGTGGAATCGTAGGAAGAGGTAAGTTCACGTCAGAAAAAATAGTTTCCTCATCCTGTATAACGGACAGGGATGAGATGTGACCATGTTGAACTGGAGAGTCGTCCGTCGCCTGGAAAATAGGCTGTAAATAGTCTGGACGTTCAATAAACTCTGTTAACATATTTATATGGAAGGTTTTATGCCTTCCATCCACATCGACAATATAGTCGACATCAGAAATTTTCGAGACTATAGTGTATGGACCCTTCCAAGAAATGAGAAGTCTATTCTCTCTTGAGGGCAGTAAGACATATGCTTTGTCTCCAGGACAAAGTTGACGTAGGCGTCTTTTCTTATTAGCAAATCGCCTAGCTTTTTCTTTCGCAAATTCGGAAGATGAAGTTGCTAACCTGCACGATTCGATAATCTTTTCTCTAAGAGCTATAACATATTCATATGACGATTGTGTATCATCGTCAATATTATCGGAAGTTATCAAATCGTGTAACAAGGACATTGGCCCGCGCGGTTGCGCGCCAAAGACAAGTTCGAAAGGAGAAAACCCTGTATGCTCGTTGGGAACCTCTCTATAGGCAAAGAGGACTGCAGGTAAAACCCTGTCCCAATCTTCAGGATGATCCTCCGTTATCTTGCCAAGTAAGTTCTTTAGTGTCCTGTTAAGACGTTCTACCAATCCATTGGACATTGGATGATAAATACTACTGAGAGACCTTTTAATGTCTAGCGTAGCCATTACCTGAGACATAACGTCCGAAATTAACTGAGTGCCGTGATCCGACAGTATTTCTCCGGGGAATCCCAGAACAGAAAATACGAGCCAAAGAGCATCAGCGATATCGACAGTTGATATGCTCTTCAGAGGAATAGCCTCTGGCCAACGCGTGCACATGTCCACGCAAGTGAGGATAAATTGGTGTCCTCTGGCTGACTTAATTTTGAACGGACCAATGATGTCTATAGCCATTTTCTGAAACGGCCGAATCGGAATATCTGCAGCCTGAATAGGAGCAGCATGTCTCGGACCCCTAGACTTGACCTCTTGACAAATTTTGCAAGATCGGCAATAAATTCGGATGTCTTTATTCACGAATGGCCAAAAGAATGACGCAAGGACTCTAGTTTTAGTTCTAGAAAAACCCATGTGTCCCGCACACTGAGAATCGTGTGCATGCCGAAGAATTAAGGCTCTCATACACTTAGGAACAAGAATTTGCGAGTGCATAGACTTGTCCGAGTGTTGTACCATTCGTACCAATATACCATTCTTCATAGTGATATACGATTTGTGATTCGTATTTTGATTGGGATCCCCTTTCTTTGCAAGAAGGAAGTATTTCTTCAAAGAAGGATCCTCTTCTTGACGTTTAACAAACGAGTCATGGGAAATCGCCAAGTGCTCGTCTTGGCTATCAACTTCATTACTATTATCAGATGAAGTTGGGGGATTAAGAGCTTGAGCTCTTGTCACCATTGCATTGACCGTTTGAATGTTTTTTTCTTCCCAACTAGAAATTTGTTGCGGGGTGCATTCCTTAACCCCATGAATACGACCGATTATAAGATCCGCAATAGGATTAGGAAGAAGACATGCATGGACATCTCCTGTGAAGAAAGGAGTGTCAATCCTAATAATAGCAGTAGGATAGCTTTCCATAGTACCACCAAATGTAACACATTTGATTGTTTTTCCCGTGGCACAGCAAGGATCTATCAGAGACTCCTTAACCCCGACGGTAGTACATCCCGAATCGAAAAGTACTGAGACTAGCCTATCATTTATTAGACCTTTATGTAAGATGAGAGATCCTCTCCCATCATGCGCAACTGTAGCAGGTAGAGCAGGAAGAGGGTGACCACAACTTAGCGTAGATACAGTTGATGAGTCAAACAATGTTAAGCATTGGGGGCATTCAGTTGCTCTCCCAAAATCGAAAGCACAACCAGTGATAGCCCTAGAGTTACCACTATCATTTGCTGTATTACAGGCTCCATCAAACTCTTGTTGTGCAGAGTTTGCCTGTTGGTAAGGTCTTTTCTTGTTAAACCTAGGTCTACCTCGATTATCATTTCCCCTGTAGTTATTTCGAATATCATTTCCCCTGTAATTGTTATCATATTGCCTATTGTAATCATCATTCCGGTTTGAATCCCGGTTTCTAAATTCACCATCGTCATAATCTTGACGTCGAGAATGATTACCTCGAAAATTTGAATAGTTATTATTTGGATAGCCTTTACGAAAGTGTCTCAAATTATTACCACTAAAATTACGAGAACTACCCTCTTGTCTCCACTGCATAGACGAAGAACCATCATGTGTTGGATTACTCCGCTTCTGAGTGTAATTTTGATTACTTCCCCTATTCCAATTTTGTTGAGCACCCTGAAATTTTTTTCTGAAATTAGGGCCATATGGTGTTGCCGAAGCAGCTGGCAACCCTTCTTTCACTTTAGAATTGCTAACTGTAGCATGGGGATGTGCTGTGGCATACTGACAACAGTATTCCTCCATTTCTTTTAAGTTTTTAGGCTTACGCTCATGAAGGAATGCAAGAAAAGAATCATTAACAGATGACAAAACCTTATCTCGCAATAATAAGTCCATTAGACCTTCATATGTTTTCTCAATCTGAGACAACTCAACCCATCGTGTAAATGTACGACGTATCTTTGTAACAAAATCAGAGAAATCTACTCCATTTTCTGGCAACATTGTCCTAAAACGAAGACGATAGTCTTCTTGTTTTAATTGGTATTTCTTTAGTAATGCTGCCCTGACAACATCATAATTAGTCCTCTCATGTTCGTCTATTGTCATAAGAGTAGTCACTGTGTCACCTGTAAAAAATGGCATCAGTTGTTCAACATATTTTTCCTTTTTTATGTTATGCGTATCGCACAAAAATTGGAATCTATCTAGATAATCTGCTACGTCATCCTTTAAAGGATTGAAATGAGGCAATTTAATCCTACTAACAAACTCCTTTGTCGTACTCGAAGTTGTTTGCTGAGCACCCGTACTCGCCAATTTCAATTTCTCTAACTCCAAAATTGCGAGTTTTTCATCAAGTTCCGTCTTCTGTTTTCTTTCCTCATGTTCCATTTTTCTAATTTCAGCCTCAGCAGCAGCTTGAAGTTTTTTTTCCTCTGCAGCAGCTTGAAGTTTTTTTTCCTCTGCAGCAGCTTGAAGTTTTTTTGTCTTCCATTTCCATCTGGAATTTTCTTTCATCAGCTGCAGCTTGAGCTTTCCTCTCCTCAGCAGCAGCTTGAGCTTTTCTCTCCTCAGCCTCTCTTTGATACCTTCTTTCTTCAAGTTCTAATCTTCTATTCTCAGCGTCTAGCTTCTTTAGTTCAGCTTCTGCTTTCAATTTAATTTCCTCTTTTTGTTTCTTTTCTTCTGACTTTAATGCAATGGCGAATTGAGCAGATGAATATTCTTCCAATTCTTTACCAGACTTACCAAGGGTCAACCCTTGCTGGATGAAGAAATCCAATGTAGACATTCTGTCTAATGAGATCAGAAACCTGAAAAAAAATTAAATAAATTACCTTATCCCACTTCAATGGGAGACAAGTCTGAAATGCTAGACTTGTATACTCACTTCACTTTATTTTACTGTCTCAATCTTTGTAGATAACAAGTCTTTTATCAAAGAACTTGTATAAATATCTTATATAATATTATTTAACAAACTCTATATGAAGAGTCTACCTTATCAATAATATCAAAACATGACCAAGTATGTGTATGTAGACTGTGCATGACAGTAATGTAGTACAACCAAAAAAAAAAATACAAAGACAAAAATACAAAACAATACAAATGGCAACACTGTTTTAACCAAAAATGTGTAGAGAAATACACAAGAAAGAAGAGACCTACAGAATACAAACAAAACAAATCGACAATCAAAACTGAAAAACAGACAAAATATTACAAAAACAACGTTAAGTACAATTACATCACAGCTAACATCAATAGCGACCAATTGTCACTAGCAAATTTCCAAATTAAGAAAATTTGCACCTACAGACCGCTTACAGTAAGCCTCGATCAAGTGGCATATTTACCGTAAGACCCACCAACCGAAAAACCCGCAGAAAAATACACAAAACAGTAGAAGTGACATAAACATATAGCAATCAATTTCAATGTGTTGCAGAACAAGTTCAGTCACAGCTGAAACTAAAATAAATTCCTTGCTCCTTGCGAACACAGAAACGAAATGTCAAACGCGCACTGAACGTCAAATCCACTGTAACATAAAGTGGTATTCACGAACCAAAGTTACTATGACCTTCTCAAATTAGGGCTTGCACATTGAATGTTTACAATTTCACGTACTGTTTACAGACACTTGACCTCCAACAATGTAGCTTGAATACTCTGACCTAGAAAAGTCTGTTGTTGAATGAAACGTGTAACAACCCGCAGTACTGTTTACAATAGGAACCCGCCTTCTATGCAGTTATGGTCCACGTAGCAAATGCCTAGTAGTTCACTTCAGTACTTGTCTTGTTATGCTTTATGTAGCATTATAATATAAATGCTCGTACTGTTTATTTGTGTCAACCGTTGATGACCTATATCTGTCCTGTTGTAGCCAAAACTTGCAAGTGTAGAATTAGCGCTGTGTTACGGCTGTCCCGTGTGTAGCTTAGACCCACAGATCAGAAGTGTAATGTGTACTTGTCCTTCTTGTAACTTTCTCGACAAAACTGGAGACATCATACATGTAACAGCCAACCAGGAATGTAAATTTCTGGATCCATAAATGTCAACAATAATGTCAAATGCTCGCTCTGTTCTTTTTAAACCCACAGATCTGGTCCATCAGAAATGTAAGTTTCTAGGCCACATTGGCGACAAGAAATGTATCATAAGAGCCCACGTAACTGGTCCACCAGAAATGTAACTGTCTTTTTTTCTCTTGTTGATGTGATCACTGGCCCAAGACAGTATACATGTTGTTAGATGTGTAGTGCGAGCGTATGATGAATTGAGTGTGGGTGCGAATGAAGACGCGAATGTGTTTAGGCTCGTATAGATGTAGATCCTGCAACCCATACTCTCACATGCAGTAATCAAGGATGCTTTGACACTGCAGGCATGTTTCAAGACATTTATTGACGGGAACACACATAATATCAACAGGAACAGTCAGTGTAACAAGGTCATGCTGACCTGACATCGATAGGTATACATTTGGCATTCAAAAAGGTAAACATCAGAATAGACGTGCATGGTCAATAGCAAAGTTCTTCAATAATGACAGTTCGTAGCGTCGCCCTTGGCGTCTCTGACTAAACGCGTCAGATGCCTTAGTTACCTTGACACACAGGTGCAACTTGGCACTCCCTGCCAATTGCACATATCAGGCTGTAGTATAATAGCCGGAAGCACAGGCCTCGTCCTAACGTCGGCCGTGTACTTCTGTTAAATAGGTTATCACCAACCCTGCAGTAATACTTATTGTAGATAGAAGTTCCGCCAATCTGCGGCTCCCACAATATATCTTCGTCACTGGATTTCTGGACAATATAAGACTAACAGTCTTGGATGGCTACCTCGAGCACAAATATATAAGTTCTGAAATGGCGGATCAGTGAGCTGCTGTTCACCCTAGGTAATCCTTTACATGTTCTGCCACCGAAAAGCGTAATAATGCATAAAGGTCGGTATTACCTGGTAAATGAATCCTCAGAACTACACAAGGAATTCTGTCGTCATCCCGACGCACAGAGATTCACTGGGGAAAACTGCCATAGCAGTTACTTCGAAGATTCTCCCCGAAAAACAATGGACTCTTGGTCCCTTCAGAAAAACAGGACCTCCCGGCTTCCCGGAAGTATATCTCACTCCCGCTTAAAAAACCTTCCCATAGGCCTACGCCGAACTGTCAACCTCTGACCCTAAAGGTCAAACACAATGAATGAATAAACAAGGGAAGACAACCCCTAATCAACCTGACATCGCAGGTAAAGACACAATTATACTTATGATACAAACATAAGCAAATAACTTGACAGATGACTCCGTCGAAAATGACAGCAACAAAGAGTTACCCGTAATCTGTACAGATTTTTCTCGTTTTATATCTGTACAGCTGTACATGCTTTCTGTACAGTGTTTGCCGAATTAGTAACCCATTACAATTAGATTTGGCCAAAAACGCCAGTGCGCAAAGTCTTACTTAGTCGTTCCCCTTCTACCGTGAGGTGTAGAGGTTTGGAAGAGAGAGTGCCAGACTATCCTATCGGCCGTCTTCCTCCTGGCCTGGTTCCATTCTAGTCCTCGGTCCTTCAAAGATTGTCTAATGTTGTCCTCCCAGCAGACTCTGGGTCATCCTGGGGGTCTGGATCCCTGGCTCTTTGTTTCCCATGCTTGTCGTGGTAGCCGATCTTCTCCCATTCTGCAGACATGGCCAAACCATCTTAGTTTGGACTGTTCTACTTGGGTCTGCAGGGGGTGGGATTTTAGGCCTTGACATATCATCTGGTTGCGGACCATGTCTCTTTTTTGTTACTTCAACCACCTTCCTCAGATACCTCATTTCTGAGGTTTGGATCTGGCTTTTGTGGGTTGTAGTCATTGCCCATGACTCGCATCCATATGTCAAGACTGGGACATAGGTGGAGTGGTATACAGCCATCTTCATTTTCTTACCAACCTCTCTCTTGCTGAGGAATCCTCAATTTATGGCCTGAAAAAGTCTTCCAGCTGCTGCTTTTCGAGTGGCCAACTCTTCTTTGATGCCTCCCTTTCGGTCTATAATAGCTCTGAGGTATTTAAAGTGGTCGACCTGCTCCAGGACCTGTTCTCACAGCTTAATCTGATGTCTTCTTTCTTCTCATGATATCACCATGGGTTTTGTTTTAGAGCTGCTTATGACCATCCCTCTCTTCTCCAGCTCTTCCTTCCAGACTTGCAGGTTGGATTGGAGATGTGCCTCTGATTTAGCAATCAGGGCAACATCATCAGCAAATGCCAGCTCCGAAATATAGACCTGTCTCATCTTCCAGTACCCCACTGAATACTTTCTTGTTCTCTCCTTACATGCCTTGATGACATCGTCCATGAGAAGTATGAAAAGATAAGGTGACAGGATATCACCTTGTCTTAAACCAGTGGTGGTCCTGAACTCTTCTGACTTATAGTTTGCTGTCCTCACATAATTTCTGCAAGACTTGTAGAAGCTCTGTATAGCATGAATCAGAGGTGCTGGAATGTTCTTCCTTGCCAAACAGTCCCAAAGTTTGCTCCAGGGGACCCTGCCAAACGCCTTTTCCAGATCTATGAAACAAAGATGGATCTCACTCTTATACTCAAGAGCCTTTTCACTCAGCTGTCTGAGTGTGAAGATTAGGTCTTGAGTACTTCGGTTTGCTCGGAATCCGCACTGGACCTCATCCAATTGTGACTTAGCTAGGCATCGGAGTCTCTGTTCTAGGACTCTAGAGTAAATTTTACCAGGGACACTGAGAAGGGATAAGGGATATGCCTCTATGGTTTCCACATCGTCGATTGTCACCCTTTTGGAAAATTGGTGTTATGATGGCAATCTCCCAATCCTTTGGTATGGTCTTGTTGCACCACGCTGCCTGTAGGACCCTTAAGAGTAAACGGTTGCCTGATGCTCCCATGTACTTAACCATTTCTGGTGTTATACCATCAAGCTCTGCTGCTTTGCCCATCTTGATTTTATTTATTGCTGCCTTCAGTTCTTCCATCTTTATGTCATCTTTACCATCATTGGTTTTCTCTTCTGTGCTAGTGGTTATCATTTCTGATGCTTCACCATGCTCACCATCCAGGAGTTCTGAGAAATATTATTTCCATCTTTCCATTACTTCCTTTGGGGCAGTAAGCAATTTGCCTTGCTTGTCCTTTATAAATTTGAGAGGGCATTGTTTTTCCTTCCTCATGTTCTTTAGGGTCTTATAGAACAATTTCTGGTTTTCTTGTGCAACTTTTTCTAGCTTTTCTCCAAATTCTTCCGAGGACTTCTGTTTTGCTGCTAGCACCTTGTTCTTTGCTTCTGAGTGCCACATATTCGCTATATTTCTCCATTTGTTCTGTTGTGTTTTTAGCTCCTAAGTATTGTTTCCATGCCATTTTCTTCTCTCTTATTTTCTCTTTGACTTCCTCTGTCCACCAAGGTGTCCTCTTTCTCTTGTTCCCAAGTCAGACCACCACATGCTTCTGCAGCAGCTGTCTTTATGATGTCCTTGAATTTAAGCCAGAGGGTTTCCAAGTCATCAGGTTGTTCTTCTGTGTTTCTCACCGCTGTAGCAATAAGCCCCTGATATCTGGTCTTAATTTCTGGCTTTCTCAGCTTGTAGGTCTTAATGCTCATTTCTTCCGTTTGTTTACTTGGTTTCTTGCATGATGTTGGGCAGTTCCTAGGCTGAGCAACTCTTTCAGTTGTTCTTTTGATTGTAAGCAGGTAGTGATCACTTCCAATCTCTGGCCCCCTCCAGACTCTAGCATCCCAGACATATTTGAATGAGCTCCTTCTGACAACGGCATAGTCGATCACCGACTTCTCATTCTTTGTTGGTTCACATCTAGTGTATGCATATATGCACTTATGGGGGAACTTTGTGTTTGTAATGATCAGATTCTGCTCACTGCAGAATCTAAGGAGTCGCTTTCCATTGTCATTGAGCGTATCTTCTCCATATCTTCCGATAACTTCACACCATCTACCATGGTCATTTCCAACTCTGATATTGAAATCTCCGAGCATGATAATTTCATCTAGGCAGTCATCCACTGTCCTTTGAAGCAGCTCAAAGAATTCCTCCTTGACCTCTGCTCTCTCATCCTCATTTGGCCCATACACTATGACCAGGTTGACTATGGTTTCTCCTTCTTTTAGTTTTGCAACCATAATGCGCTCCGAGAAAAGTTCCATCCCTTGATATTATCTTTTTGGTTTTTGGCCACAATGCAACCCACGCCCCCTTTAGCTCTTTCAGATTGTGGGTACACCACTGTAGAGCAGCGTGTTGCCATCGAGATCCATGACTCCTTGTCCTTTTTTCTTTGTTTCCGTTATAGCCAGGATTTCTAGTTTTGCTTTCCTCATCTCTTCCACCAGCTCCTCTTCTTTCCCATTTATACTTCTTGTGTTCCATGTTCCATAAGCCGTAGTTCGTAGTCCGTTCCAGTTCGTCGCCTTTAGAATCAGTCCGGTTTTCTCTCTTGTAGTTCTCATAATCAAAAGTTTAAAGCAAACAGGTGATTGGCCTGTTGTGCCTTTGCATGGTGGAGGGGCTGACTCCTTACGGCCTCCATGCAGGCCGCCCTCCTCCTTTTTCAGCCGGGCTAGGCGCAAAGCCTACCATCCAAAATTGACAGTGGGAACACTGTTTAGCGAGACCTGAGTATTTCCGGTACAAGAGAAGCTTCCGTTTTCTGAATCGATTGATATTTTGATTTTTCGCGATTTTTTTTTTTTAAGTCGTGGCTTTTTGGGCATTGGGATTTTTGATTTGGGAGGTGACTCGTATTTGATCATGGACCTGATTTAGACTCCGTCAATGATGAAAGTGAATCTAGGGAAAGACTTAGGCCTAATAATATTAATGACAGATCAAACGTAGGATGTAGTCAATACAGCATCATCATCATGTGACATATTCTCTCCAGAACGTTGTCTCTATTACGGCTGCTCTAAACGCATCATGATTTTGGGCAAGTCGACCTGCATCTTTCAAAGACATGTTCAGACTCTCTGTGATGTCCTGGATCCATCATCGTCTAGGTCGTCCCCTTCCCCAATACAGCATACTTTTGTTAAAATTTGTGACTTTGTAGGAAACACACAATAGATCTAGTTTATCTGGTCAAGGACTTAGACATGATGGGTTGACAGCAAAAGTCATAGTGGAGATTATTAAAGGGCCTAAACACTTGGCCGACAGAGGGAACCCTTATGATGATCAAAACACCTCCTGTTGTAGCACTCCATATTGAGTTTCCTATTATATCCAATGTGAAGAATTGTACCAAATGTACAAACAAGGAAAAAACAATAACTTTCGCTTTTCGTCTGTGTGAAAAAAATACTCTTTTGATTTCTCAAAGAACAAAATGGTCAAAGAATGGAATTTTCTCCTTTTTATGGTTGTTTTAAAATAATTTTTGTACATGTTTTTCAGATGTTCTGTACAGGTTTTTCCTCTCCAGGGTGTGGCATGTATGATCTAGAAACAACAACAAAGTCAGTTTTATGAAGCAGCATTATCATTAATAAAGTCAGCACCAACAACAACAACAGCAAGCCAAAACTCATTTGCCATCCTCATTACTATCATCAACAACAACAACAACAGCTACAACAACAACAACAGCTACAATCCAAAACTTACTTGCCATCCTTTGTTCCTAAAAACATCTGGTCACCTTCTAGGCTTGTATCCACACACAAGAACAGATAATTCTTCATCCACAATTTCCAGATAGCTTCCCTTTTCTCTGAATTTAGTTTACAGATGATGCCGTCCATTGATGCACTGATCACGTCTGCACCAAGGAAGGACTTGCTAATTTTGTTAATAGCTTTTAAGTCCTCTGTATGTCCCTGAGGTGAAACAAAATGGCAGATGTGGAGTGGGTGTAGTCACTTTCTGAGAGCCAGTCTCAACTCACATTTCTAAACTAAGAAACTAGTGCTACAAGTTTTATTCGAAGACAACTTCAGGCGGGAAGACATAATTTCTAGTTAACTGCCTTATTCTTGTGTCATTCAGTGTCAAGCTATTGAGACAATTAGCTTGGAGATCACATGTACATCATTTATTTATTTCATATAAATAAATATTAGACAAACATAAAGGTATGTTTTCAGGCACTCGTAAGAAATAAAGAAGTAGTTTCCCTTCCTTATTTATTTCATATGATCCCATGATGTGCTCTAATTTTTCATATGCTTTTTGTTTCTTGTCAAAGCAGTGTTGCTGCCAACATGACCACTATCATCATCTCTGGATTTGTAAAAGGCTAGCTTGTGAGTGCTATTAGTTCATATGATAATGTTGTATGCTTAAATAATGCTCAAAATACATGTGCAATTGAAATGATACGGTATGTAAGATGACAGAGAGAAGAAGGGCAGAATGTAAGACGAGCCTGCGTGCCCAATTCATAACCCTTTGAAAATAAAGTTCGTTCTTTTGTATTCAACACTGGCGTAGAGTTCAGAGGTCACATGTTTTTGTATATCTCTTTTGGCCTAATATAACCAGAGGTCACATATTTTTGTATATCTCTTTTGGTCTAATATAACCAGAGGTAGCAAATATTTTTAGATAGTCTTTGCTGCCTAATATAACCAGATGTCGCACATTTTTAGATAACCTTTACTGCCTAATATAACCAGAGGTCGCTATTTTTAGATAGTCGTTTTGGCCTAATATAACCTGAGGTAGCATATTTTTAGATAACCTTTACTGCCTAATAAAACCAGAGTTCACATATTTTGATAATGTGCATCTGGTCTGGCGTAACCTTTCGAGCTATCATTCAGTCTTCACCAAAATCTCTGACAGCAGGACTGGGTCAAGTCAAGACATATTTAGATAAGTAGATTGATAGCACAGAAAAAAATTCTTCTTTGTTCACCATATTTGTTTCTTTCATAAATTTGCCAGTCTGTCTCAAGTTTCTCTCATGCCACAGAGTTTCTCATGTGGACCCCTTTAAGACTTGGGACCCAGCAATCTTTCTTTCTGCCTAATTTGATTCCTTGATGACATTGTCAAAATTTGCAGCTTTTAAAGTAAAAAATAAAATCAATTCCCTGGCAAAATATTTACTTACTTACTTGATCATTCCTTTTTCTACCCCAGGGTGTGGAGGTGTGCAGAGAGAGCGCCATCCTTTCCTATTGGCCTGGTTCCAATCTAGTCCTCAGTTCTTTAGAGATTGACACAAGTTGTCCTCACAGTGAACTCTGGGTCGTCCTGGAGGTCTGGATCCTTGGCTCTTAGTTTCCCATACTTGTCATGGTAGCCGATCTTTCCCCCACTCTGCAGACACGGCAAAACCATTGTAGTTGGGACTGTTCTACTTGGGTCTGCAGGGGCTGGGTTTTGAGGCCATGCCATATCGTATGGTTGCAGGCCCTGTCTCTTCTTGCTACTTCAACCACCTTCCTCAGATATCTCATTTTGGAGGTTTGGAGATGGCTTTTGTGGGTTGTAGTGATTGCCCATGACTTGCATCCATACGTCAAGACTGGAACATAAGTGGTGCGGTATACAGCCATCTTCGTCTTCTTGCCAACTTCTCTTACTGAGTGTTGCCTACTTTCTTCTGGTTTGTCGGGCTTACTGTCTGTGGCCGACATATTTCTTTAATACGCGAATTTGATGAGGGCTGTTTAGTCTTGGCATATGGTGATGGTCATTGCGTCGGTAACACTGTTAAAAGGGTCAATGCAAAATGACCAACTGGTACGGATAAACACTGTACTCATTGGGAGAGTTAGTATGAATACATTTATTCATGACGAAAACTTTACATCCATAGTTGACATACACTCTTCATCAGTAATGGTCATGGTATGAGAAATACATAGTTAATAATGTCCAATATGGATGTTGACTGACTTCACTAGCTGTAACCATTTGAAGGTTAACAGAAGTTCTCCAGCAACGAAGATGTAGCATGCATGGGTTTATAAAATTAATGGTTAAAAGCGTTGAACCTTCGTATGACGATCCAATAATAATAACTCCTAGCGTTGTATTGACGCACTAGCAACTTGACTCCACTGGTCAAGTCGAAGCTCTACAATAAACAGTGCTGGAGGAACAAGTATCAAAGGTGAGATACTTAAAATGAGCCGTTTTTGGGCTGAACATTCAAATCAAGTGCGTCTTGGCATGTTTCCTTCAAGAGCGACGTCTTCATCTTATAGATGATTATAATGAACGTGTCTTTCCGAATCAAGGATACGTACATAAGAAAATCACGTCTATATCAGACGGAGGACATAAGGATCTCCTTCAATAATTTATGGATAGCAACAAAGCCGCGACAAACTGCGCCATACCCGTTCAAGCATGGTGCATGGTGGTACGCAAATAAATAAACATATAATTAACTTAGATACACTCAAAAGTGCGTCTATACTAGACTCATGTGTGAGGATCTCAAACATTTAACTCTCCCCGCGAAAATAACTTAACACTGAGGAATCCTCAATTTATGGCCTGAAAAATTCTCCCCACCGCTGCTTTTTGGGCAGCTAACTCCCTGGCAAAATACAAGAGGTTTTATTACTTGTCTGTCAGTAATTATGTCTCTAACAAAACTGCAACTCTGAAGCTGAGCAGCTTGACCACACAATTTTTACTCTCCAGGACAAAAGCATCCATGCAGAAGTCTGGCTATAGTTGAATGTCAACTGCCATAAACAACGTCTACTAATAATTATTTGTATCAGTGACATAATTTCATTGTTTACCTGTGAGAGATTCTCTAATAAAACATTGTCTACTAAAACCTACATTGTTTCAATGACCTAGTTTCACTACTCACCTGTGTGATAGGAACATTCTCTAGAGCCACGCCATCCAAGGGTGACCTAGTTTTGCTGAGACTGATGGGAATCAGGGAGTTCATGGTTGTGCCCATGACAAGGACAGGTTCCTTCATGCCGTCAGGAGGTAGCAGAAGAAAAGAACTGACTCCACCTTCTGATTTTGGAAGCTGAAGAAAAATACAAGACAATAACTGGTGGGTGGTGCTGCTGTATATACTGTCTGATTGTGTTGGTGTAAACAGATATTTTATACTGTCTGATTGTGTTGGTGTAAACAGATATTTTATACTGTCTGATTGTGTTGGTGTAAACAGATATTTTATACTGTCTGATTGTGTTGGTGTAAACAGATATTATATACTGTCTGATTGTGTTGGTGTAAACAGATATTATATACTGTCTGATTGTGTTGGTGTGTTGCGCACAGATTACTGTTGGTAGGCATACAAATGTAAAGTATAACTATTTGTCTGATGAAAAGTATTTTATTTGAGAATCAATGATTCTTAGTCTAAGGGACAGAACCCTGATTGATCGGTGTTATATTCGGTTATATGGGTTATCTGTTCTTGTGTCTCAATCTGGCGTATGAATACTAGATTTACGTCATTTTTTGTCTGGTATGGCCAGAAACAGATTGGTCTTGCTTAAAATGTTTATGGCCCAAATTTATATTTATTCCTCGACTATTTAAGGTGATTCGGTCTTATATCTTTGTATCTTTGTATTTCTATGTCGGACTATTTTGTGAGCTGAACTCTGGGGTGAAAGGCTTTTCTGCGCATGCGTCGATTTTGGGTGTGTGGACAGAGAAGGCTGTCATGTCGTTGCTACTATGGGCTGGTCGATTAGAAAGTTTGAAGATTGATCTATGTGATTTATTCTAGGAAGGAGATTGTTTCTCTGTATGATTGTATTATCAGAGATTCTCCTAATGTCCATTATTAACGCCTAGGAATGGCGTGCGTTATTCGCTTGTATATGTTTTCCTAAAGCCAGGTAAAACCAAAACTTTCTTGCTAAGCATAGATGGGAGACGTATTATCGTACATCTAGGATTGTTGATTACAGATGAAGATGACGTGTTATCTAGCAGCACTAGATCACTTGATGTAACCAGCCTTATTGATAGCAGATATGTATAGAAGCCCAATGAGGACATAAACGTATGAATAACGAAGTAATTCTACTTCATAATTTTTCATTCTGGGTGAGCGAAGCTCACGGAGGAGAGCCATTTTGGATTCCCGCCATTGTAAGTGGATCATTGTCGGAGAACAGAAAAGGTCTTATTATCTGATGATGGTACAGAGATCTACATATTATGAAAACCCACTACTGTGGTTTAACATTGTTACTATAAACATTGGATGAATTTACGGCTTGAGAAACTTAGCCAGGAGAAGGTTCTGTCAGTGAACCATTGTTGATGATTATGTATCCACCTTAACTGACGCGATTAGTCAGTTGAAGCATGAGACGATAGACAACCAGAATATTATTGAGTGCTTGTCTACTATCGTTCCATTATATTTACATGCCACATAAATGCACATCTGATATTGTCACCCATTTTTCAAGTATACGATGATTTTTGTGCCAACCTGTTCAAATGACTGTAATCGTGATGTCAAAGTGTACGTCCATTATTAAATGTATGAAACGTCATCAGCAGTCTACCCTTTATTGACTTCTAACTATGATTGAGTGAGTGACTTGTCAACTCAACAGAACTGTACACACATTCGCGTCCTTTACATCTACATTCTCACTCGATGTCAGCACTGTGTCGGAACGAGTTGACCATTCATCTACGTATCCAGTATGACCTTATGAAAGCAGTAACATCACAACAAAAGAACGCTTTATCTTGGTGTAAACAGATATTTTATACAGTCTGACTGTGTTGGTGTAAACAGATATTTTATACTGTCTGATTGTGTTGGTGTAAACAGATATTTTATACTGTCTGATTGTGTTGGTGTAAACAGATATTTTATACTGTCTGATTGTGTTGGTGTAAACAGATATTTTATACTGTCTGATTGTGTTGGTGTAAACAGATATTTTATACTGTCTGATTGTGTTGGTGTAAACATATATTTTATACTGTTTGATTGTGTTTGGTGTAAACATATATTTTATACTGTTTGATTGTGTTTGGTGTAAACAGATATTTTATACTGTTTGATTGTGTTTGGTGTAAACAGATATTTTATACTGTTTGATTGTGTTGGTGTAAAAAAAATTATACTGTTTGATTGTGTTTGGTGTAAACATATATTTTATACTGTTTGATTGTGTTTGGTGTAAACAGATATTTTATACTGTTTGATTGTGTTTGGTGTAAACATATATTTTTACTGTTTGATTGTGTTTGGTGTAAACAGATATTTTATACTGTCTGATTGTGTTGGTGTAAACAGATATTTTATACTGTCTGATTGTGTTGGTGTAAACAGATATTTTATACTGTCTGATTGTGTTAGTGTAAACAGATATTTTATACTGTTTGATTGTGTTTGGTGTAAACAGATATTTTTATACTGTTTGATTGTGTTTGGTGTAAACAGATATTTTATACTGTTTGATTGTGTTTGGTGTAAACAGATTTTTTCTACTGTTTGATTGTTTTTGGTGTAAACAGATATTTTATACTGTCTGATTGTGTTGGTGTAAACAGATATTTTATACTGTTTGATTGTGTTGGTGTAAACATATATTTTATACTGTCTGCTTGTGTTGATGTAAACAGACATTTTATACTGTTTGGTAGTGTTGGTGTAAACATATATTTTATACTGTTTGGTTGTGTACATGTAAACAGACATTTTATACTGTTTGATTGTGTTGGTGTAAACAGACATTTTATACTGTTTGGTTGTGTTGGTGTAAACAGATACTTTATACTGTTTGATTGTGTTGGTGTAAACAGAACTTTATACTGTCTGATTGTGTTGGTGCAAACAGATATTTTATACTGTTTGATTGTGTTTGTGAAAACAGACTTTCTTTACTGTCTGATTGTGTTGGTGTAAACAAACATCCTATAATGTTTGGTTGTGTTGGTGTAAACATATATTTTATACTGTTTGGTTGTGTTGGTGTAAACATATATTTTATACTGTTTGGTTGTGTTGGTGTAAACAGAAATTTTAATATTGTTTGATTGTGTTGGTGTAAACAGATATTTTATACTGTTTGATTGTGTTGGTGTAAAGAGATATTTTATACTGTTTGATTGTGTTGGTGTAAACAGAACTTTATACTGTTTAATTGTGTTGGTGTAAACAGATATTTTATACTGTTTGATTTTGTTGGTGTAAACAAACATTCTATACTGTCTAATTGTGTTGGCGCAAACAAACATTCTATACTGTCTGATTGTGTTGGTGTAAACTAACATTCTATATTGTCTGATTGTGTTGGTGTAAACAGATATTTTATACTGTTTGATTGTGTTGGTGTAAAGAGATATTTTATACTACTTGATTGTGATGATGTAAACAGAACATTATACTGTTTGGTTGTGTTGGTGTAAACAAACATTTTATACTGTTTGATTGTGGTGATGTAGACAAACATTTTATACTGTTTGGATTCCTCAGCAAGAGAGAGGTTGGTAAGAAAACGAAGATGGCTGTAAACCGCTCCACCTATGTCCCAGTCTTGACATATGGATGCGAGTCATGGGCAATGACTACAACCCACAAAAGCCAGATCCAAACCTCCGCTGCTGTTGTCACTCTGGGTCGTCCACTGCGATGCCGGTCTTCAACTGAACCAGTGGCTTGGAACCGGTGCCAAAGTCGACTGATGGTATTCTGATGCACGTTTAGATGCCTGGCAACCTGACTGACTTTCGCCTGCATGCAGTCGGCCAATAGCAATGTTCCTTAAATTTATTGATAGAGACGCCATAAATGTCTGCTTGAAAATGAACTGAATTTTTGTGTGTGTAGCATTATCCTTTTATAGGGTTTCAGTTGCGTAGTCAGTGAATAGTGTTCACCCAAAATTTTGTTGCTTTCACGTGCGCGCAACATGAGCTGTGGTCAAAAATTGCGTCATAAACACTATTGACCACTGCATTGTAACGATTACAAAAACGAATGCAATTCAGGTCAACACGTGCATTTGACACTGTAAAGAACATTTGAGGCTGGTTTTTATATACCCTAGCACCAAATTTTACTTACAAACTCATAAAAATGCGCCCTCGGATAGCTATGCATTTCTTTTTTTGAACAGTATAGCTCACTCACTCACACACTTACTTACACGTGAACTAACTCATTCACTCACTCGTAGACCCACTCATTGATGTACTTACTTACACACTTATACACACACTCAATGAGTTATTCACTCACGAACGCATATTCTTACTTCAGTAGAAGCTTGTGTTGAGGTAGAATAATGCATTCTTAGTATAAGAGACAATCAGATCAGTTCATGAATGCAAAACAAGTTGGAATGTTTATCTATATCAACATAACAAAAGGGTATCAAATTTCTTTCTACATCACCACAATCAAACAGTATAAAATATCTGTTTACATCACCACAACCAAACACTATAAATGTTTGTCTACATCACCACAACCAAACAGTATAAAATGTTTGTCTACATCACCACAATCAAATAGTATAAAATGTTTTGTTTTTTACATTGTCGTGGTTGAGTTTGAGTGTAGAGTATTTGTCGAGTTGGACAACAGTAGTGAAATTGACAAGGGATAGTGGACTGACAGAGTTATAGATTACACACACAGAAAGGTGTAAATAGGAGATGGACTTGAGACAACCTGGAAGAAGATTTACCAAAATGATCTCTCTCTCCAAGCCTCAACTCACTTTTTACTGTCTAAGCACCTCCTGTTCTCACTCTTTTCTCTTATCATACATAGAGATTATAGTAGAGAGCTAAAACAAGTTACTTATGGATGGAAAGGTTGTGAACAGCGTATTAATAAAGGTGTAAACTTTATTAAATGAAGAAAAGCATGAAAATAATGCATATCATCACACACAGCATAAATTACATCAATAATCAAATAATCATCAATAGTCATCAATAATCATATACACCAACAACCACACACAGATCACCATTCATAAAACCTGTAGAACACAGAGAGATAAATAAATCGAGTGTCAGTCCGTCCGTTTTCGGGGACCATATGAAATAGCTCCAGTACCTCTAATGGCGTGAGGGGGGCTGGAACTCTGTCTATCTTTCTTGCTGGCCAAATAACCAAACTGAGCGACAGCCTGTCCGCTTTCGGGGACCAATGGAATAGCTCCAGTAAGTGGTTTTTTCGTATATATCCGCCATCGGTGATGGAATTAACCTGAATAAAATCACTGTATAGGCACTATCGTTGGTGACTCCCCCCTACTGGCGCGAGTTGGGCTGGAAGACTCTATTTACCTCCTGTTTACCAAAATGAATAAACTGCGTGTCAGTCCTTCCGCTTTCGGGGACCAGATGAAATAGTCCAGACAGTGTCTTATATGTAGATCCTTCGTGAGGGACTAAGCCTACAAAACTGTCCTTGTTGGTATTAAACGTTGGTGACTCTCCCCTACTGGCGCGAGGTGGGCTGGGGGACGCTGTTTATCTCCTGCTGACCAACTGAATGAACTTAGCGACAGCCTGTCCGCTTTCGGGGACCAATGGAATAGCTCCAGTAAGTGGTTTTTTTCGTATATATCCGCCATCGATGATGGAATTAACCTTAATAAAATCACTGTATAGGCGCCATCGTTGGTGACTCCCCTTATCGCGTGAGTGGGGCTGGAACTCTGTCTATCTTTTGGCTAGCCGCTCCTGAGGCAAGGTTCTACATAATCCAGAGATCAACCATAGGACTAGGTCACTTCAGGACAACTGATCCCACGGCGCTCTTATCCGGCGCTAGAATTGGCATGAAATCCGGTTTTTGGCTGGCTTGACTGTGGTTTGGCTGAGTGCCCCGTTTAGGCACACAACGACTGGTGAATTGAATTCTGCTCTAGACATGCTGGGCTGTTTTGAGATTTTGGAAGCCGCAATGCCCTGACTGGTAATCCAATAGGCGAGTAGGGAACTACTACGGCAATAGACGATTTCAGATTGTTGCGTTGGCTCATTTCACAATGCGTGAGCTGAACTCCCATGAGAGGGAAATGGCATTGACAAAGGGTTGTTGTTTCAGGTATGGCTGTGACACTCGTGGGGCTAGATATCCTCAGAATCCCTCTAGAGCAAAGAGACGGTGACATTCTTCGTCTGACTGGAAACTAGACTAGCAATTCGGTATCCCCTGAAACTGAGACCAAAAAGAGACACCCTTTTACATCAAGCAAATAATAAATCACACTAACTTTCTACAGAAAGTTTCGCTCCACTATGGGATTAAATTTATTGTAGTTATTGCTATGATAGTTTAGGGCTGTCTTTAACCATGTCTCCTGTTCCTTAAAAATATTAATTATCAACACGCGCCCGCATAGGCTTAATATCTATTGTACATCCATGTACCTGTCAGTAACATGTTCTAACAGCAAAATCTACTCCTCTTCTCCAAAATAAAAATACAGCTGAATGGTTATGTTCTTCATCTTACAACATTAAATGAATTTACATAAACAGATTACAGCATGTGACATTACACAAATAAATCGTATGTCCCCTTGGGGAAATATATTAATATTCCACAAAATGAGTACAAAGAAAATGCAATGTTCTTGCTATAATACAGTTGTGACTGAGTCATAAGGTAAAATGTTTTCTATGGCTGGTGGCTGCTCTTGTGAAAGTTATGGCTAGAGTCTAGCTATACAAGTAAGCATAAAATGATTCTCCCCAGCCACTAAAAATATCTATCCACAAGGAATAAGCGACTATCTCCTGACGTTATCTTACAGAAATGACAGTTAATGCCTATTCTTAACCCATGATAAGCATCTGTGGACTGATTCTGCCTAGTATCTGTTATTATAAGTTTAACATTTAACCCATGATAAACCAAAAACAGCTTAAACACCACTTAATTAAGGCTGAATACGGCACAACACTATCACTGAAGTAAATTACTGGGAGAAGTCCTCACATTCCTATCAGATATATATATAAAACTCTGTAACATGAATATATCATATTATAAGATATGTCAACTCACCCCGAAAAATGACTAGAGAAAGGCCTTAACATTTTAGTCCTGTTAAAGTCTGCCTAATTCTCATGATGGTCCATCTCGGGCCAGGAATCTTCTACGAGTGTGTTTGACGTAGTAAAATTTCAAATCTTATAGCTTACAAACCATTCTACCCGGGAGCCTGATTCTACAGATGTATCGGCGTAATGCGTAATACCGGGTAAGACAAAGGTTTCAGAAGCAACAACTTTGCGAAAATTCCCCCAGAGAGACAATCATAATATTATGTGCTCTTTGCTCATCTAAGGGCAAACAACCCACAGACTGACCGCGATTGTTATCTCCCCCTGAAACAGATCAAACTCGTTACCCAGGCCTCAAAGGGTACTAGCCGCTTGTGATCAAACGTTTTAAAGCGACCAGAGAAATTCCCCTGTTCGGACCAGGTGCGTGTATGTAATGTAATATTGCCGCTACGCTGACCGTTTCTGACCAGTGGGGGATTTCTACTGAAAGCCAGAACGTAACATTATCGTTCGCTGACCGCTGCAGGCTCGAACGTAAACAACCTCGGGTGGGGTTTGAGAAGGAGAAAACAATTGGGCCACACAGGTAGCAAAGCAAAAGAAACAAAATGTATAGGAAAACAGAACATTAAAGAGTAATAACATTGAGACGAGATGGAAAAATAAATTAAGTCACTGTCTACGTGACATACATCACCACAACCAAATAATATAAAATATCTGTTTACGTCACCACAACCAAACAGTATAAAATGTTTGTTTACACCAACACAACCTTACTTACTTAGTCGTTCCCTTCTACCATGAGGTGTAGAGGTTTGGAAGAGAGAGCGTCAGACTATCCTATCGGCTGTCTTCCTCCTGGACTGGTTCCATTCTAGTCCTTGGTCCTTCAAAGATTGTCTAATGTTGTCCTCCCAGTGGACTCTGGGTTGCCCTGGGTGTCTGAATCCCTGGCTCTTTGTTTCCCATGCTTGTCGTGGTAGCCGATCTTCTTCCATTCTGCAGACATGGCCAAACCATCTTAATTGGGACTGTTCTACTTGGGTCTGCAGGGGGTGGGATTTTAGGCCTTGACGTATCGTCTGGTTGCGAACCATGTCTCTTCTTGTTACTTCAACCACCTTCCTCAGATACCTCATTTCTGAGGTTTGGATCTGGCTTTTGTTGGTTGTAGTCATTGCCCATGACTCGCATCCATATGTCAAGACTGGGACATAGGTGGAGCGGTATAAAGCCATCTTCGTTTTCTTACCAACCTCTCTCTTGCTGAGGAATCCAAACAGTATAAAATGTTTGTCTACATCACCACAAGTTGGGATGTCATCACGACCTAATTATGATGTCAGTCTGTGTGTTTGTGTATGTGTGGATATTTCTATGTGGGTGTATGTGTACACTAATGTACTGAAGTGTGTATATTCCTGTTTGCTCATGTTTGTGTATGTGCCTGGGAGTGGGATGTTTATGTTCCTTTATATGTGTGTTTGAGTACACGGTTGATGTGTAGGTTTAATGTGAGTGTTTATATGTATATGACTGTATGAAGGAGTATTTAAGTGTTTGTGCATAACCAAGTGTGTATATGTGAGAAAGTTATTGAATGTCAAAATTATGGCTATGTGTGTGCCTTCAGTAGCTATGCGTTTCTTTTTTTGAACAGTATAGTATGTGAGCAAGTCAGTAAGTGGGTGAATCAATGATTGAGTGTTTATGAGTGTCTCCATGCCAACATTGATGTATGAGTATGTAAGTAGGCATGTCTATATGTGTGTGTATTTGTGTGAATGCATGAAATGTATGTATGTTTTTGTATGCATATCTGTAAGCATGTATGTCTATGTGCATGTATGTATACATGAGTGTGTGAATATATGTATATAAACATATGTATGAGTGAATATATGAGCTTATGTTTGTATGCATATGTGTGTATTGATGTATGTTGTTGTGTTTGTATAAACAGAGGACTGAGCAAAAATATGTTTAGATGCATTAATGTTTGGATGGATAGATGGATGGATGAATAAATGGATGGGTGGATGAGTGGATGGATGGGTGGAGATTTGATTCATAAAAGTTATGTTAAGACAGAATGTTTGAAAATATGGACAGAAATTCAAGGACACCTACCTGTAACGTACTTTCTTTCTCCATAATCTTGCCCGTCGTCCAACAATTTATTACTCCATCTTTTCCTGAACTCAGAAGATGGTTGTGGTACATAAGAAGGTCAAGAACACCACCCTTCAAGAGACGAGAATAGTCTCAACATTGACATCAGTTACAGAGAACAGTCTCAACATTGACATCAGTTACAGAGAACAGTCTCAACAATGACATCAGTTACAGAGAACAGTCTCAACATTGACATCAGTTACAGAGAACAGTCTCAACAATGACATCAGTTACAGAGAACAGTCTCAACATTGACATCAGTTACAGAGAACAGTCTCAACATTGACATCAGTTACAGAGAACAGTCTCAACAATGACATCAGTTACAGAGAACAGTCTCAACATTGACATCAGTTACAGAGAACAGTCTCAACAATGACATCAGTTACAGAGAACAGTCTCAACATTGACATCAGTTACAGAGAACAGTCTCAACAATGACATCAGTTACAGAGAACAGTCTCAACATTGACATCAGTTACAGAGAACAGTCACAGAGAACAGTCTCAACATTGACATCAGTTACAGAGAACAGTCTCAACATTGACATCAGTTACAGAGAACAGTCTCAACAATGACATCAGTTACAGAGAACAGTCTCAACAATGACATCAGTTACAGAGAACAGTCTCAACATTGACATCAGTTACAGAGAACAGTCTCAACATTGACATCAGTTACAGAGAACAGTCTCAACAATGACATCAGTTACAGAGAACAGTCTCAACATTGACATCAGTTACAGAGAACAGTCTCAACAATGACATCAGTTACAGAGAACAGTCTCAACATTGACATCAGTTACAGAGAACAGTCTCAACATTGACATCAGTTACAGAGAACAGTCTCAACAATGACATCAGTTACAGAGAACAGTCTCAACATTGACATCAGTTACAGAGAACAGTCTCAACATTGACATCAGTTACAGAGAACAGTCTCAACAATGACATCAGTTACAGAGAACAGTCTCAACATTGACATCAGTTACAGAGAACAGTCTCAACAATGACATCAGTTACAGAGAACAGTCTCAACAATGACATCAGTTACAGAGAACAGTCTCAACATTGACATCAGTTACAGAGAGTTACAGAGAACAGTCTCAACATTGACATCAGTTACAGAGAACAGTCTCAACATTGACATCAGTTACAGAGAACAGTCTCAACATTGACATCAGTTACAGAGAACAGTCTCAACAATGACATCAGTTACAGAGAACAGTCTCAACATTGACATCAGTTACAGAGAACAGTCTCAACATTGACATCAGTTACAGAGAACAGTCTCAACATTGACATCAGTTACAGAGAACAGTCTCAACATTGACATCAGTTACAGAGAACAGTCTCAACATTGACATCAGTTACAGAGAACAGTCTCAACATTGACATCAGTTACAGAGAACAGTCTCAACATTGACATCAGTTACAGAGAACAGTCTCAACATTGACATCAGTTACAGAGAACAGTCTCAACATTGACATCAGTTACAGAGAACAGTCTCAACATTGACATCAGTTACAGAGAACAGTCTCAACATTGACATCAGTTACAGAGAACAGTCTCAACATTGACATCAGTTACAGAGAACAGTCTCAACATTGACATCAGTTACAGAGAACAGTCTCAACATTGACATCAGTTACAGAGAACAGTCTCAACATTGACATCAGTTACAGAGAACAGTCTCAACATTGACATCAGTTACAGAGAACAGTCTCAACATTGACATCAGTTACAGAGAACAGTCTCAACATTGACATCAGTTACAGAGAACAGTCTCAACATTGACATCAGTTACAGAAAACAGTCCCAACTCAACAATGACATCAGTTACAGAGAACAGTCTCAACATTGACATCAGTTACAGAGAACAGTCTCAACATTGACATCAGTTACAGAGAACAGTCTCAACATTGACATCAGTTACAGAGAACAGTCTCAACATTGACATCAGTTACAGAGAACAGTCTCAACATTGACATCAGTTACAGAGAACAGTCTCAACATTGACATCAGTTACAGAGAACAGTCTCAACATTGACATCAGTTACAGAGAACAGTCTCAACATTGACATCAGTTACAGAGAACAGTCTCAACATTGACATCAGTTACAGAGAACAGTCTCAACATTGACATCAGTTACAGAGAACAGTCTCAACATTGACATCAGTTACAGAGAACAGTCTCAACATTGACATCAGTTACAGAGAACAGTCTCAACATTGACATCAGTTACAGAGAACAGTCTCAACATTGACATCAGTTACAGAGAACAGTCTCAACATTGACATCAGTTACAGAGAACAGTCTCAACATTGACATCAGTTACAGAGAACAGTCTCAACATTGACATCAGTTACAGAGAACAGTCTCAACATTGACATCAGTTACAGAGAACAGTCTCAACATTGACATCAGTTACAGAGAACAGTCTCAACAATGACATCAGTTACAGAGAACAGTCTCAACAATGACATCAGTTACAGAGAACAGTCTCAGTTATATATAGAAAAAAGAACTATGGTTTAAAGACAACAGAAAAATAGAAACTGCCTAAAGAAAGCAAAGCCTAGACTGAAAATGATCTAAAGATTATATGGGTTCTGTTGAAGGAGAAAGCGGCTGCAAAATTACAACAAAGCACTCAAAATAAAATTTAAAAAAACACAACAGTCGCAACATTACAAAAAGTAGTCATGAGCCAATAACATTACATAAAAACAATACAGCAATGTCCACAGATACAAGATCATGAATCAGTTACACATAAATGACAAGCCACCAAATAACAGCAATGAAAACTTTATCATCTAACAAGGGAAACTTGGACATCACATAACAAGACAAAACTCTGGCATCACATAACAAGACAAAACTCTGATATCCCATAACAAGGAAAGTGTGACATCACATAACAAGGAAATGCTGACATCACAAAACAAGGAAACTGTGATGTCACATAACAAAGGGAACTCTAATATCACATGAAAAAGAAAAGTATGGCTTTACATAACATAGGACATGCATTATAACAAAACAAAACAAAAAACAGAAACTGGCAAAGAAACTCTGACATTACATAACACAGGCAGTAGAGGCCAATGCAAGGTTCTAGAAACTTGTTGTTTTGTGGTTGATTAAAATGTGTAGGTTATATTGTTAACTCACACACTCCTTCAACTACTTACACACACACAAATATACTTGCTAAGGCCATACACATACAAACACATAGACATAAATGTGCACACAAGCCCAAATGTACAACTATATTCACAAAACACATATACATACATGCACACAATGCACATATAGAGATGACTTCACAGAAACACACAAAACACGTATGCCCATGGAACATCTAAATACACTCAAAATTACTCACAAACACTTGAGCACATACACACACATAGACTCTAATTCAAGTGACAAACACTAAAGTGCATAAACCCTAATTCACTCCCAAACACTTAAGTGCATACACATATCTGCAATCTCTCACTTACAGTCAAGCACACATATGCTCTTGTTCATTCACAAAAAAACACATACAAGACAAATTCCATAAGAAACACACACACACTAGTTCACTCCAGAACATTTTCACACATAACAACAATACTTGGCTCACAAACACACTCTCATTCATTAAGACATTCACACATATACTTTCTCACATATACACACTTGGTTATGCACAAACACTTAAATACTCCTTCATACAGTCATATACATATAAACACTCACATTAAACCTACACATCAACCGTGTACTCAAACACACATATAAAGGAACATAAACATCCCACTCCCAGGCACATACACACACATGACCAACAGGAATATACACACTTCAGTACATTAGTGTACACATGTGCACATACACCCACATGGAAATATCCACACACACACAAACACACAGACTGACATCATAATTAGGTCGCGATGACATCCCAACTTTCCCAGTCTCCGCACTGATCGTCCACCAGATCAGATGCTCCTTGCCACATGTGACCAGGATTTCTGGGGCACAGGGATTGAACTCCAAGTCACTGAAGAGCTCTGTGGATATCTGGACATAAAAACATGAAGATATGTGGGTTAAAACTCCAAGTCACTGAAGAACTTTGTAGATATCTGGACATCAAAACATGAACATATGTGGGTTACAACTCCAAGTCACTGAAGAACTCTGTGTGGATGTGTGGGCATAAAAGCATGGAGATATGTGGGTTAAAACTAATAACTTGAATTAAAAAAACGGTGGATATGTTCGTTAAATTAATAAAGAAATATGCATTAAAATCAAGCCACAAAATAAAACAGTGAATATCTAGAAAACAGAATTATGGAAACAGATCTTCATCCTACAATCTTCTCAAGCAATTGGGCTTCAAGCAATGAACTAGTGGATGCTGCCTAAACTGGGCTTCAAGCAATGAACTAGTGGATGCTGCCTAAACTGGGCTTCAAGCAATGAACTAGTGGATGCTGCCTAAACTGGGCTTCAAGCAATGAACAAGTGGATGCTATCTAAAGTGGGCTTTTCAAGCTATAAACTAGTGGACACTACCTAAACTGAGTTATGAGCTACAATAACAAGTGGACACTACCTAAAATAGGCTTCAAGCTATGAACTAGTGGACACTGCCTAAAATGGGCTTCAGGATATGAACTAGTGGACACTACTTAAACTGAGTTATGGGCCATGAAAACTAGTGGACACTACCTAAACTGGGCTTCAAGTAATGAACTAGTGGACATTACCTAAAATGGGTTTCAAGTAATGAACTAGTGGACCCTACCTAAACTAAGTTATGAGCCATGAAAACTAGTGGGCGCTACCTAACTGGGCTTCAAGCGATGAACATGGATGCTACCTAAAATGGACTTTGCAATTAACTTGAGGATTCCACTTAAACTGAATTATAAGCCATGATAACTAGTGGACACCACCTAAACTGGATTATAAGCCATGATAACTAGTGGACAGCACCTAAACTGGATTATAAGCCATGATAACTAGTGGACACCACCTAAACTGGATTATGAGCCATGATAACTAGTGGACACCACCTAAACTGGATTATGAGCCATGATAACTAGTGGACACCACCTAAACTGGATTATGAGCCATGATAACTAGTGGACACCACCTAAACTGGATTATGAGCCATGATAACTAGTGGACACCACCTAAACTGAATTATAAGCCATGATAACTAGTGGACACCACCTAAACTGGATTATGAGCCATGATAACTAGTGGACACCAACTAAAATGGATTATAAGCCATGATAACTAGTGGACACCACCTAAACTGAATTATAAGCCATGATAACTAGTGGACACCACCTAAACTGGATTATGAGCCATGATAACTAGTGGACACCAACTAAAATGGATTATAAGCCATGGTAACTAGTTGACACCACCTAAACTGAATTACGAGCCATGATACCAAGTGGACAATACCTGAACTGGATTATGAGCCATTATAACTAGTGAACACTATCTAACTGCATAATGAGCCATGATAACTAGTTGACACCACCTAAGCTGAATTACGAGCAATGATAACTAGTGGACACCACCTAAGCTGAATTATGAGCCATGATAACTAGTGGACACCACCTAAACTGGATTATGAGCTATGATAACTAGTGGACACCAACTAAAATGGATTACAAGCCATGATAACTAGTGGATGCTGCCTAAACTGCTTGGTTGATATTACAGCAAAGATTATTATGTGACTCTGTGTCGTGTGCAGGGCTGGATTAACCATTAAACAAAATAAGCACGTGCTTAGGGCACTAAGGGAAGGGGGCACCACAAAGGTGTAATGGGATCCTTTACCTTTACCATGCCCTTAACTCTTATTTCTGCCCTTATCTGCCGTGTTTCCCTAGTTATAAGTAAATAATTTGCTTATATTGCTCACTCTATTTGGTGTTAATTAAAATTAAAAATTAAAAACAAGTTTTTAAATATAGTTGTGGGGTCCGGACTTGAAGACAACTGAATTTTTTTTCAATCTCTTATTTCACCTTCAGCTCTTATTGAGTCTTAATGTCTTGTCAGTTGAGCAATGGAAGGTCGAGGGGAGATGCTTAAGGCATCAGTTAGCCTCAATCCAGCCCTGGTCATGTGCAATGTATAGACCTCTCACCTTATCCATCTTACTCAATCTCTATCAACTCAACGACCCCAAGGGAGTCATGACACCAGTCAATCTCCCACTTGAAGAATGCCTTAAAGTTAATGAGCTTAGATACTTGTTTCTGAGTAGTGTTGCCTAATAATCCAAAGAATGTAAGTTGCATTGCTCTCAACATTGTTGTGGCATGGGAGTTTGTGCATATTTTACAATAGTTATATTCAAGCCAGAGAAAAATGTATAGATATCTTAGGTATGTGAAAACAGACACAAGAGTGAAAATCTGATGAATAATGAATGTTGAAATGTAAGAATTAAATTCAAACCACTCATAAACGCATGGGAGACCTGGTGAATATAAACAGAAATATAACGGTCAAACAAACCAATTATGAACAAAAAAATTTCTAAGAAATATAAGATGGAAACACAATTTCTGAACTCTTAGTCCATGAGGAACTCAAGCGAATCTGGGAAATAAAGATACAAAAATCAAGTGTTAAACTATCAGCCACTTGAAAACTCATTGGATGTATGAGAAATACAAACATGGAAATACAATGGTTAAACTCTGAGCCTATTGAAAACTCAGTGAATATGTCTAAATTATAAATTGAAAAAAAAACAAATGTTAAATTCTGAGTCACTGGAAAACTCAGTAAAAATCTGTTAAATATACATCTAAAAAAGACAACAAGCAGAAAGTAATCAACAACATAGCCAGATACAGAAAGACACTACAACTTACAAGTGTCTGTGCCATTAGAACACCAACATTAGTATCCCATATGGTTAGATTCTTGTCCAGACAGTTGTCTACACAGGCAAGAGTGCTCTTGAAGAGTTTGTGAAAAAATGTGAAATTAAAGTTTAAGAAAAAAAAAATTATGTATTAAATAGGTATGTTTGTCCTTTATTCTACCTGCATATTACTGTTATGTCTACCTGTCTGGATGTCAGTCATTTAAACTCGTATTCCAACTTTTATGCAACTGTTTCTGCCAAGACTGATGTGTACAGAAGTTTTGACATCTACAATTTTCCAGAAGGTGTACAGAAATCAATGTCTAATGACCTGTATTGTCCAGAAGATCATGAAGGTTCTCAAATAGTTTTCAGACTATAAATATGGTATACGGTTTTCAAACAATAAATATGGTATTCCCATCAAGGCTGACAGTAATGGTTGCTATTGCCCATTTTACAAATCTAAGTTGTACGTTCATTATTAATTATTTATATGTTATATAAATGTACAGCTTATGATCCATTACAAAGTGCTGTTTCTAACAGTTATTTCAGTTTGACAAATTTATCAATCTTCTGTCCAAGTTGTATTTCCCCCAGTACACAAGCAAAGACATTAATCTGTATCTATTAATTTACCTATCTACATGTCTGCCTACCTGCAAGAAGATATTCATGTGTCTATCTGTCAACATATCTACCAACTTATCTATCTATTTGTCTGCCTACCTACTTACTTGGAAATACATCTGTTATCTATCAACTTACAGATGCTGGCATAAAGCTCAGAGACAGGATGGATTTGGTGAAGACACCATCTCCTGTCAGCAAGTGCATGGTCTGGAGTGTGTCAGAGCGCCAAACACGCACATGTGCCTAAAATAGGTCATGGTCATATAAGAGGTAAAAGTTGTGGCATAAGTAGCTGAATGGTAATGATGACAGTAGCGATGACTACAGTAGATAAAAACTGAGTTGATGTGGCTCGTTATAACGATTATACAAGTAATGATTCTGATGATGAAAGTTGTTAGAACAGATGTATCACAATAAGAAGTATACACATGTCTGTCACAAGGTCACGATCTTATACTGTTCTATTAAAATCTTGGTAACCTACGATAACATGATGATGAATCTACAATAACAAAAACAGCACGAACAACATGATATACACATCAGCTGACATAATCACAATCAAATTATCATCAGTTACATACAAAACTGAAATAATAATAACACATAATAAACACAATAATTGTATCAACTACTACATAAACAAGACAGTAATCATGTATTTAAAAACAATCACATTCTCACCTACTAAAAACATAACAACTTCATGAAATACTATCAACACAACAGTTTTGTCACCTACTACCAACACAACAACTTGATCTAATATAAAAACACAACAGTTTTGTCACCTCCTACCAGCACAACAACTTGATCTAATATAAAAACACAACAGTTTTGTCATCTCCTACCAACACAACAACTTATAAAATATAAAAACAATATTTTAAACACACGCTTGTAATGCACTAAAAACCCAAAAATAATTTTTCAAGGAGTTTATAGCTTGCTGTAAAAAAATGTAACATCAAATTGACAAAAAACGTGAGGCGCTTAAGCGCTTATCATATATTTTATCCATAAGTGTCTAATGAAGTATAAAGCAGAAGTTAATTTCATGCAGAATCAGTGCCCCACGCTTTTTGTCAATTTGATGTTACATTTTTTTACTGCAAGCTATAAACTCCTTGAAACATTATTTTTTGGGTTTTTAGTGCATTAAAAGCATGTGTTTAAAATATTTTTTAAATATTTTTTATTTTCTTTTTTTTTAGTGTTAGAAAAATTATGACATACTAAAACATAAACATTATTTTTACTTATTGTAAATCTGGTTTAAAATTTCTTAAGCGATCCATTTCTTTTAGAACGTCAATATTACATGGCTTTGTGCCTGTTAATTTGGTGCAATCAATTTCTTTAATTTGAAGGCCATCTAGAGATCGAACTCGACTTTCCCTTGATTCAAAATTTTATAATTTGGATTGTTTCCCTTGATTTAGCTAGACACTTGTTTGAGTACTGCCCTGTTTTACACATAGAAAAAAGCACTCCACGTACACTTGAATTTTTAATTAACTTGATTATGGCCCCTGATTTGTTTAAATTTCTTTACGAAAAACTTTAATTACTCATAATGTCATAATTACAATATTAAATAATTGACTGATTATTGTATTGCCACACACAACTATGCCAAGTTTCAGAGCTATTGCTCATCTGGAAGTGATTGAAAAATCGATTGCAAGATTTGAAAGTGACATACAAGTGAAGTTAAATAAAAGTGTGTAATAATAATAAAAACACAACAATTTTGTCACCTCCTACCAACACAACAACTTTATCTAATTTAAAAAGCAACAGTTTTTTCACCTCCTACCAACACAACAACTTAATCTAATATTAAAACACAACAGTTTTGTCACCTCCTACCAACACAACAACTTGATCTAATATAAAAACGCCACAGTTTTGTCACATACTAACAGCACATTGTGAGTGGATAAGACATGCACTGAGGAAACCTGTTGATAACATTACCACACATTGCCAGATTTTTAGGTCTACCAAAAACACATGCAGAAGAGAAAATAAACAGATGATGAAGACACGGAAAGATCTTGAGCTGATGGCACAGGACAGAAAGGACTTGGTACACGTTAGTTGAAAGCCTTTGCTCATTGGGGAGCTGAAGGGTATTGATTGAATGAACAACAAGCACAATCCAAATTTACTTTATTTCCTAGATCAGCCAAACTGGCACCCTGACCACTGGCCACAAGTATTCCCTCAGAGTGAACAGTCAAACTGGTGAAGAAATTATGGTAGATTTTTGGCTGCATGTCATTATTGTGGCTATCTTTTGTGAATGTAAAGTTATAGTTGTTGTTTTGTTGTGTGAATGTAAAGTTATAATTGTTGTTTTGTTGTGTGAATGTAAAGTTATAGTGATTGTCTTGTTGTGTGAATGTAAAGTTATAGTGATTGTCTTGTTGTGTGAATGTAAAGTTATAGTGATTGTCTTGTTGTGTGAATGTAAAGTTATAGTAGTTATCTTGTTGTGTGAATGTAAAGTTATAGTGATTGTCATGTTGTGTGAATGTAAAGTTATAGTGGTTATCTTGTTGTGTGAATGTAAAGTTATAGTGGTTATCTTGTTGTGTGAATGTAAAGTTATAGTGATTGTCATGTTGTGTGAATGTAAAGTTATAGTGGTTATCTTGTTGTGTGAATGTAAAGTTATAGTGGTTATCTTGTTGTGTGAATGTAAAGTTATAGTGATTGTCATGTTGTGTGAATGTAAAGTTATAGTGGTTATCTTGTTGTGTGAATGTAAAGTTATAGTGGTTATCTTGTTGTGTGAATGTAAAGTTATAGTGATTGTCATGTTGTGTGAATGTAAAGTTATAGTGGTTATCTTGTTGTGTGAATGTAAAGTTATAGTGATTGTCATGTTGTGTGAATGTAAAGTTATAGTGATTGTCTTGTTGTGTGAATGTAAAGTTATAGTGGTTGTCATGTTGTGTTAATGTAGTTACAATGCTTGTCTTATTGTTGATGACAGTTGTCAAAATTCTAGGGTTGGTAACAACTGTGGCCATACTGGGGTTGGTAACAACTGTGGCCATTCTGGGGTTGGTAACAGCTGTAGCAGTACTGCGGTTGGTAACAGCTGTAGCAGTACTGGGTTTGGTAGCCAACGTAGAATGATGGGGATCAGAGTAATTATGAGTAAGAAAGGGGATACTGTCATGAGTGTCATCTAATAAAAATATCTATGACTGCTGACTTCACAGTGTTGGTAAACAGTTACTGTCATGAATGTCACCTAATAAAAAATATCTATGACTATGACTTCACAGTGTTCGTAAACAGCTACTGTCATGAATGTCACCTAATAAAAATATCTATGACTGCTGACTTCACAGTGTTCGTAAACAGTTACTGTCATGAATGTCACCTAATAAAAATATCTATGACTGCTGATTTCACAGTGTTCATAAACAGTTACTGTCATGAATGTCACCTAATAAAAATATCTATGACTGCTGACTTCACAGTGTTCGTAAACAGTTACTGTCATGAATGTCACCTAATAAAAATATCTATGACTGCTGATTTCACAGTGTTCATAAACAGTTACTGTCATGAATGTCACCTAATAAAAATATCTATGACTGCTGACTTCACAGTGTTCGTAAACAGTTACTGTCCACGATAATGTAATGTTAAAGATGATGACAAATGACAAAAATGAATATCATGACTATTATGACAGTGATGTTTTAATATTTTTATTTTTTTTATGAATGAAGTGACAAAGAGATTCAAAGCTCATGACAAGAACACATATGTACCTACCACTGCACACTCTCTGTGTGTTCTCTGTAATGTCGCTGTTTGTGCAGTTTAGTGTTGTACATGATGACGGTGGTGGCGATGAAATAGATGATCTCACCAGAGGCCAGACGACTGAGGTTGCAGTTGCAGTCATGACCACGGTAACCATATCTGTAAGAACACATTCCAGCAACTACAGCAGAACTGAACAGAGCACACATTAAGTTACAAACACAATAGATACCTTGAAGTCAATGCATTCAATAACATAATGGAATAGACCATAAGTCTAGTCTACAATACAATGGAATAGACCATAAGTCCACTCTATAACACAATGGAACAGATCATAAGTCCAGTCTACAACACTGTGAAATAGACCACTGACAAAAATGGCTGACAACAACTGGTATCACTGCAGTTAATGTCCCGATACAGCTTCCAGATCAAACAATATGTGTAAGATAACTACAAAGTCTGTAGGATTCAATCTCTAAATAATGTAATAAATATACATAAGGTCTGAATCACAAAACGAGGTACTTAAATCACCTCAAGTATGATCAGTTCATTAGAACATGAGCAGTAGAAGATAAAAAATACAGTTCTTGCCACTACCCAGCAGTGAACCCAACTGGTGCCTGATACCAAAGCACAATTAAACCTATCAAAAGGATTTTAGGTCAGATAAAATATACCCCATAAGAACCACCACTGCTTTCAGGATCTTCTTCTTTCTTGTTCGTCCTGAAAAGGATGTTGGTTGCGTTGTGTCTGTTTGCAGCGTAGCTGCGGTATTTGGGCCTTTCAGCCAACACATCCGACTTCCGCATGGCGTTTGTTGGGACCGGGTATGCCTTCCCTCTTTGATCCCTACTCCTCAGCCAGACTGCAGCGATGCAGCCTGTTTCCAGGACCACCATGTGGAGGTGGAGTAGGGTCTTGGACAGCTCTGGTTTGCTGACCCTGACGCAAGCAGTCTAGCTATGGGTCGCTTACTGCATTCCTCACTTTTGATGCGTCTTGGGTCCCGCTTTCAGGATCTAAGATTTCTCACAATCTGAACCTATAACAGCATAATCCTGAAATAAGAAATGTCTGAGACATGTCTCTAAAGCTACTCAACCACTAGAGAATAAACTAAGACACTAAGAAACTGACCAGAAGAAACCTTCTAACCCCTTCGCTGTGACTGTTTTCTCCTCAGTGAGTAACCGATCATGCCAAACCCTGTACTTTTTCTAGCCAATAAACACTTCTCATTTTCTCACACGATCATACAGTGGTCATGCCATAACACAGAACAACTATTCTCAAACTATACTTGTGTTCACTCACAGACCCAACCACCGCATGTAGTAAATAACTGAAAGTTATCTCCTGATCTATTTCTGACATATTGTAAACAAACTCTATCAGACATGATAAGTACCACTCATAACACATGTCCACGGCACACCCACACAAAACTTGCCCTGATGCTAATATTGTTATATTGTATATTTCTTGTTTCTCATACTTTTTTAAATTGACATTGTTCATTATGGATTGTTCATGTTCTTATAGCATTTACTCTTGCTGATGACAGGAGAATACAAGAATAGACATACTTACAGCCACTCTAACTGCAGTCTGAGCTGTGTATCTGGTCTCTCATGTGCCGGTTTTTGATCAGGTGGTGCAATAATGGGGATTTCTTGCAGGGGGATGCTACTAGCTTCAGCCTCATTTTGAGTATTTGTGGACACTGATAATTCATTGGTGGAAATCTGTGACCTCTCCTCCAATATGTTCTTTTCTTGATTTCCTGTAAACAAAAGAAAGAAAAACCGAAGCATTAGTCCCCCAGGATTTTAACAAATCAATGAATAAATAAGACTAAAGCTAACTATCTGTCAAACTTTCTGTTTACCTGTCTGTCTAAATGTCTATCCATCAGTCTTTCTACTTGAATGTCTGTTGGCCTTACGGTCTGTTAGTTTATCCATCCTGCCTATTTATTTATCCAAGTACATTGATAAAATTGTATAATAGTAAATAAGTCAAACATTTATGCACACAAACACACAAACACACAAACACACAAACACACACAACCACACAATATAAATGTATCTTTATTGTGTATTTTTAACTGTTTTGAGCTTCTTCCACACCTCTACCAGCCTGTGCCATTAAATAACTGGCAGAAATGTCCAGACTGACAACAAGTTTCACACTGTCTCTACCAGCCTGTGCCATTAAATAACTGGCAGAAATGTCCAGACTGACAACAAGTTTCACACTGTCTCTACCAGCCTGTGCCATTAAATAACTGGCAGAAATGTCCAGACTGACAACAAGTTTCACACTGTCTCTACCAGCCTGTGCCATTAAATAACTGGCAGAAATGTCCAGACTGACAACAAGTTTCACACTGTCTCTACCAGCCTGTGCCATTAAATAACTGGCAGAAATGTCCAGACTGACAACAAGTTCCACACCAGTTCTACCAGCCTGTGCCATTAAATAACTGGCAGAAATGTCCAGACTGACAACAAGTTTCACACTGTCTCTACCAGCCTGTGCCATTAAATAACTGGCAGAAATGTCCAGACTGACAACAAGTTTCACACTGTCTCTACCAGCCTGTGCCATTAAATAACTGGCAGAAATGTCCAGACTGACAACAAGTTTCACACTGTCTCTACCAGCTTGTGCCATTAAATAACTGGCAGAAATGTCCAGACTGACAACAAGTTTCACACTGTCTCTACCAGCCTGTGCCATTAAATAACTGGCAGAAATGTCCAGACTGACAACAAGTTTCACACTGTCTCTACCAGCCTGTGCCATTAAATAACTGGCAGAAATGTCCAGACTGACAACAAGTTCCACACCAGTTCTACCAGCCTGTGCCATTAAATAACTGGCAGAAATGTCCAGACTGACAACAAGTTTCACACTGTCTCTACCAGCCTGTGCCATTAAATAACTGGCAGAAATGTCCAGACTGACAACAAGGTTTCACACTGTCTCTACCAGCCTGTGCCATTAAATAACTGGCAGAAATGTCCCAGACTGACAACAAGTTTCACACTGTCTCTACCAGCCTGTGCCATTAAATAACTGGCAGAAATGTCCAGACTGACAACAAGTTTCACACTGTCTCTACCAGCCTGTGCCATTAAATAACTGGCAGAAATGTCCAGACTGACAACAAGTTTCACACTGTCTCTACCAGCCTGTGCCATTAAATAACTGGCAGAAAATGTCCAGACTGACAACAAGTTTTCACACTGTCTCTACCAGCCTGTGCCATTAAATAACTGGCAGAAATGTCCAGACTGACAACAAGTTCCACACCAGTTCTACCAGCCTGTGCCATTAAATAACTGGCAGAAATGTCCAGACTGACAACAAGTTTCACACTGTCTCTACCAGCCTGTGCCATTAAATAACTGGCAGAAATGTCCAGACTGACAACAAGTTTCACACTGTCTCTACCAGCCTGTGCCATTAAATAACTGGCAGAAATGTCCAGACTGACAACAAGTTCCACACCAGTTCTACCAGCCTGTGCCATTAAATAACTGGCAGAAATGTCCAGACTGACAACAAGTTTCACACTGTCTCTACCAGCCTGTGCCATTAAATAACTGGCAGAAATGTCCAGACTGACAACAAGTTTCACACTGACTCTACCAGCCTGTGCCATTAAATAACTGGCAGAAATGTCCAGACTGACAACAAGTTTCACACTGACTCTACCAGCCTGTGCCATTAAATAACTGGCAGAAATGTCCAGACTGACAACAAGTTTCACACTGACTCTACCAGCCTGTGCCATTAAATAACTGGCAGAAATGTCCAGACTGACAACAAGTTTCACACTGTCTCTACCAGCCTGTGCCATTAAATAACTGGCAGAAATGTCCAGACTGACAACAAGTTCCACACTGTCTCTACCAGCCTGTGCCATTAAATAACTGGCAGAAATGTCCAGACTGACAACAAGTTTCACACTGTCTCTACCAGCTTGTGCCATTAAATAACTGGCAGAAATGTCCAGACTCACAACAAGTTTCACACTGTCTCTACCAGCCTGTGCCATTAAATAACTGGCAGAAATGTCCAGACTGACAACAAGTTCCACACCAGTTCTACCAGCCTGTGCCATTAAATAACTGGCAGAAATGTCCAGACTGACAACAAGTTCCACACTGTCTCTACCAGCCTGTGCCATTAAATAACTGGCAGAAATGTCCAGACTGACAACAAGTTTCACACTGTCTCTACCAGCCTGTGCCATTAAATAACTGGCAGAAATGTCCAGACTGACAACAAGTTTCACACTGTCTCTACCAGCCTGTGCCATTAAATAACTGGCAGAAATGTCCAGACTGACAACAAGTTCCACACTGTCTCTACCAGCCTGTGCCATTAAATAACTGGCAGAAATGTCCAGACTGACAACAAGTTTCACACTGTCTCTACCAGCTTGTGCCATTAAATAACTGGCAGAAATGTCCAGACTGACAACAAGTTTCACAGTGTCTCTACCAGCCTGTGCCATTAAATAACTGGCAGAAATGTCCAGACTGACAACAAGTTTCACACTGTCTCTACCAGCTTGTGCCATTAAATAACTGGCAGAAATGTCCAGACTGACAACAAGTTCCACACCAGTTCTACCAGCTTGTGCCATTAAATAACTGGCAGAAATGTCCAGACTGACAACAAGTTTCACACTGTCTCTACCAGCTTGTGCCATTAAATAACTGGCAGAAATGTCCAGACTGACAACAAGTTTCACACTGTCTCTACCAGCTTGTGCCATTAAATAACTGGCAGAAATGTCCAGACTGACAACAAGTTTCACACTGTCTCTACCAGCTTGTGCCATTAAATAACTGGCAGAAATGTCCAGACTGACAACAAGTTTCACACTGTCTCTACCAGCTTGTGCCATTAAATAACTGGCAGAAATGTCCAGACTGACAACAAGTTTCACACTGACTCTACCAGCCTGTGCCATTAAATAACTGGCAGAAATGTCCAGACTGACAACAAGTTTCACACTGTCTCTACCAGCTTGTGCCATTAAATAACTGGCAGAAATGTCCAGACTGACAACAAGTTTCACACTGTCTCTACCAGCTTGTGCCATTAAATAACTGGCAGAAATGTCCAGACTGACAACAAGTATCACACTGTCTCTACCAGCTTGTGCCATTAAATAACTGGCAGAAATGTCCAGACTGACAACAAGTTTCACACTGTCTCTACCAGCTTGTGCCATTAAATAACTGGCAGAAATGTCCAGACTGACAACAAGTTCCACACCAGTTCTACCAGCCTGTGCCATTAAATAACTGGCAGAAATGTCCAGACTGACAACAAGTATCACACTGTCTCTACCAGCCTGTGCCATTAAATAACTGGCAGAAATGTCCAGACTGACAACAAGTTTCACACTGTCTCTACCAGCTTGTGCCATTAAATAACTGGCAGAAATGTCCAGACTGACAACAAGTTTCACACTGTCTCTACCAGCTTGTGATGGTTAATAACTGGCACAAGTTTTCATACTGGCAATGATGATGATGATATAATCCCTTTAGCTGTGAGCAGGTAGCTCTTGACAGCCCATGCCCTCTCTGACAAAGGTGCAAGTCTTCCTCAGTTGTTGTGATGATGTGTAGAGTGTATTGTGGATGGTTGGGTGCGATGGGAGTAGCTTATGACACAGGTCAGTTAGTCTTGGGCACTGCAACAGTAGGTGTTCAACCAATGCCTCATGGTCGTGGCAGTGCCTACAGTTTGGTTCATGTAGTGGGTCTATTCTATTTAAATATTTATTGACAGGTGCATGGCCTGTTCTCAGCTGGAAATTTAGACTCTGATCTCTTCTTCTTTTCAGTTGTTTAACTGGATCTTGAGGGTTTGGTTTAGTTTGATGTTTGAAGAATGGACGCCCTGTCTAGGAGGTAGCCCACTGGTTTAGCCATTCTTGCCTATAATTGGTTCTCAGGATCTGTTGGCAGGTTTGCAGTGTGGTACTTGATGGGAACTGGGGCAGTGCTGCTCCTCTTTTGGATAGTTTATTGGCTTTTTCATTTCCTGGGACTCCGACATGCCCAGGGATCCACCAGCATTGGTGGTAGCTTTAAATGCAGATCCATCTGTGTAGACATGGATGATGTCTTGTGGATATGAGTCTATAGTTTCTAAAGCGATGGTTTTCAGTAGTGGTCCTAGAGTGTTCTTGTCTGCTGAGGGGTCAGAAAGTTCAGTTCTTACTACGGGAGTAGTTACCTGCCAACAAGGTGGTTCATTATTGACAGTTACCATCAGCTTTCTAACTGCTGGTAGGTGGTGTTTGATGCTAGCTTCTTTTGCATTTTTAAGAAAAGATGTTTTTTGTATTCTGTGTTTTTGGTGCCACTGCTATATCATTTTCCTATTCTCCTCCTTTGTGTCCATTCTCAGATACCTTTCGTATGTTTCCACAGCTGAACGTTCTCTTCTTAGGTTTAAGGGTTCAATATTGGTGTTGATTTCGCATGCATCTGTCGGCGTTGTCTTCATGGCACCACTTATAAACCGTAGAGCGTGTTTTTGGACTTTGTCTAGCTTTTGTAGGAGGCTTTTACTTGCAATAGTTTGGAGGGGGAGCGAGTAGACAATTACTGGGTGCACATATCCAATATAGAGTTGGCGTAATGAGTGCTGGTCTGCTCCCCACTCACAGGAGGAAAGGTGCTTGATGAGCCTGAGTCTTGTGGATGCTTTCTCAATCAGTGCCCCAATGATCCTGGGAGCTATGCCAGCGGGAGTTTTACTCCTGGCAGGGTCACCCAAGCCAGACAGGTCCTTGGTGAGGTTCCAGACAAAAGGGCTGTGGAGTTGGTGGAACCCTATAGGTGTAGATGCAGAACCCACCAGCGAGTGGTACAAGCTCTGGTCTGCACCAATCCACCCCAACCTCATGGGTTAAATGTTCTCTTGCCTCATTCTTCGCTGCTTTTCTTCTATCCAATAATTCCCATGGATGACGAAGAGATGCAGGCCAGCGGACATTGCACCTTTGTCCTTCTGTGATGGCCTCCTAGGTGGCGGGAAACGCCAGATATACCATCACTACAGATGGGTTGGCAAAGCTGACTGAAGAATGATGAATTGGCTGACCCAGATGTATATGCTATCCTTCTGGCAGGACGTGACGATCCTGGGATACTGATACACTGGACTGCCTCCCTTCGGGGATACTGAAAAAATGCATCCATCCCCCCCCCCCCCCTCCCCCTGAAATCATACTGGCAATAAATTGCAGACTTGATGTGAACTCTTACCTTTACAATCATCATTTTCTTCTCCCCTTTCATTGCTAAGCTCATCAATCTCACTCAGCATATCAATTTCTTGACGCATGTCAGCAATCTCAAGTTGATTGGCTAGCACATGACTTGTTGTGTTAGCTGCTTTTGTCTCATTGGAGGAATCTGTTTTCTCCGCTGGCCCAGCTTGTGCTGATAACTGTAAGGATTCCTTCAAACTGGTTGATTCATCTTCCCTCTGGAGAGAGGATATATGTTTTGGTGTTCCCTCTTCAGATGCCATTGCCACAACTTGTCTGTGTATGGCCAGAATTTTGTACTCTCCAACATTTGTGGTGTCTGTTTGTGGGTCAAAGGTCGAGTTTTGAGGTAAAGGATTCTGTCAAAAGTGGAATTATTTGTGTTCATGGTTATGTTCATATCTGGGTTAACATTGGTATTCACATCTATATTCACATATGTATTCCCATCTGTATTCACATTTGTATTTAAATAAAGACCTCATTGAAAAAACCTGACATGTCACAAAACATGAAATGCAAGAAAATTAAATTTTAAACTTTGAAACTCTATGGCACAAATAAGGATTGTTTGTTTTTATGCTTAATTTTCTTGGACACGAATGCCTTTTCAAATATACTGAAGCACATTAAAAATGCACCACCTGTATAATCCAGGAACAGAGTGTGAAATGTAAACATAAGTGTTTACAAGTTTACATATTTTGAATCTTTATTCATTTTCCTATGAATCCATGCTGGTCATTAATTTGTACATTTGATTGTTATGAAATTCATTGCATTCTGTGCAGGCAAGGGAGAAAACCAAAAATGCAACCAATAAAAAAATTCATTCACACTATCCTCAGTATCTGGTATGTCCACCGTGTGCTTGCAAACAAGCTTGGCAGCGGCTACGCATTGAACGCACAAGTCTCTGAAGGAAATTCCGGGGAAACAAGTCCCATTCATGTGTAAGAGCAGCTTCGAGCTATTGCAGATTAGCTGGAGAACCTTGCCTGTAGACTCTGCGTCCAAGCTCGTCCCACAGATTTTCTATAGGGGACATGTCTGGTGATAGGGCAGGCCAATCAATCGTCACAATGTTCTGCTGCTGTAGATATTGCTGCGTAATGCATGCAGTGTGTGCACGTGTGTTATCCTGCTGGAGAAGCTGCAAGTCTGGATAATTTGTGAACGCAGGAGCAACCAATGCATCCAGAACCTCATCTCGATATGTCACAGCATTAACATTTCCACAGAAGACGTGAAGAGGCAAGCGATGGTGAAAACTGAATCCTCCCCAAATGTGAATACTGCCACCTCCAAATCGGTTGTGCTGACGAACACAGCAATCTGCAAAGCGCTCTCCACACCGTCGCCAAATCCGCATACGTCCATCAGCAAAGGATATGTTGAATCTGCTCTCATCTGTGAATAGGACAGCATTCCACTGCAGTCTAGTCCATCTGACATGTTGCTTTGCCCATTGCAGGTGCTGCTGACGATGTCTGTGAGTCAAGTTTGGCCCAACATAAGGTCGTCTTGCGGTAAGGCCTGTATCTCTGAGTCATCGTATGACTGTCATTCGAGAGACTTGCCCACGTCTACCCACTACTGCTCTTGCTGTTTGACTTGCCGGGAGAGAACGATTCCTTAGGTGACTCAGCACAATATGACGATCTTACGCAGGGGTAGTAACTCGTGGTTGGCCACTCCAAAGTCTATCCCGGGCACTGCCAGTGGTTCCGTAACGTTCATTGAGACGTACAATAGTGCTGTGGTGGCAATTCATCCTTCTGGCAATGGCCTGCGAGCTCATTCCGGTCTCCAACATACCAATGGCTCATTGGTGGTCGTTTTCAGATAGTCGTGGCATTTCAAGCACATGTACTGGGTGTTTTGTCTCAACGGCCTTTTTATACCGAGTATACTGCCACAACGCGTACATATTTTCAGGGTCATAGCTGTTGGGAATGGTGTTGCACGTGTAACTTTCATTGTTTTCATGTAGTCTGTACACAAACCCGTGGGTTGAATCATGCACTTTCCATTCCAGCAGCCATTCGCTCTCTACCTCATGACAAACACGGGGAAAATCCATTCCCACACTTTTTTTTTCCAGCTTCTCGGCATCAGTATATATAATAGTGGTGCGTTTTTAATGTAATAATAATAATAATAATAAATTCTTTAAGCACCAAACACGGCGCATAAGGCAGAAACCAGTGCTCTCCAGGTTGTACGTTGTGACGCCACTCCTCTTAGCTCTTGCACATTGTTTAATCCCAACGTTCTTCCTTCTCTTATTATTGTTCTGCTGAGTGTTTCTTTTGGTCTTCCTTTTTTCCTCTTACCCTCAGGAACCCAAGTGAGTATTCCTAATTACTGCTCACATTGGCAAAGTCAATTTTAACATCATGACATTAAATGACGTGACATTATGTCTGACATATTTGATGACATATTCCTAGATTGATACTTTCATTCAATTCATTACTCTTCATCTCCATCACCATTAATAAGTTCATGTCAAGCCTTCCTGTACTGTGCCATCAGCTCAAGGTCAAGCCTTCCTGTACTGTGCCATCCATTTAAGTTCTTCATTATCTATTTGATGTATGTCTCCAATTTCCCTACCCTTATGTTTTTTTTCTGTTCCTCTCTCTACCTCTCTTGCTCTGGAGACTTCAGAGTAAGGACTGTCTTGTAATGCTATCAACAGGTTTCCACAGTTTGTGCTCTATCAATGTCCGTTTCTTGTGTATGTGTTAAGTTATCTACTGACATCTTCATGCCAACTACTTGCAGCACCACAAGAAAACCACTAACACATCTGTTCGTGACCAGTATTACTAATGTTACAATGACCTTTTATTTTCTCTACACAAATTTCTACTTGCCTTCTTCAGTAGTTTGTTGACAACCTTTGACTTTGTGCTGGTGGACATCTCGTCAATTGGCTCGGGTGTGGATATTCTGACAGAGGCCTTCTGTCGTCCTTTTTCAGGCAGCAAGGACAACTCTGGGTATTTCTCCCAAGCATTTGCCTGGGCCTTCTCAAGAAAGTTGAGCAAAAGTGGCCAGCTAAAATAAAATATTTAAACAGATCAAGGAACTGATGAATGTTGAGACTGCAGTAAATCATGGAACTTATGAATGTTGAGACTGCAGTAAATCATGGAACTGATGAATGTTGAGACTGCAGTAAATCATGGAACTGATGAATGTTGAGACTGCAGTAAATCATGGAACTGATGAATGTTGAGACTGCAGTAAATCATGACATGATGGGAATCATTAGCATGACATGACTTTGGACACTGACATAAAATAAGGTTACTATTGGTTTTCAGACAAACATCAGTTGAACAAGATGTCAGGAGACGAAACTGGCATTGGACATGCACTGAGATAACCAACAGGACCTGTTCCAGAACCCACATGGTAAGGTATATCAAGGGAGACAAACAACAACATAGAGAAGACAACTGGAGAAAAACATGAAAGGGATAAAGAAGATATGGAAAGATCTTGAACAGACGGCACCGGACCTGGGCAGACGTGACATGTGCTCCATAGGGAGCTGAAAGATGATGATAAAGATAATAATGTCAGTGATAAAGATAATAATGTTGGTGATAAAGATGATAATGTTGGTGATAAAGATGATAATGTTGGTGATAAAGATGATAATGTTGGTGATACAAATGATGAAGTTGTTGTTATTCCTTGTATTGGTGGTTATCTTTTTCATTCACTATTTGTTCTTTCCATTCATATTTGTCTGTGTAAAAGATGAAGTTGATGTACTTGAATGACAACAACTTTGTAGATGATGATGAAGATGATTATTATTGTTATCATATGGAAGACCTGATTTTGTTGTCCTTGTCTTCATCACATCGATTGATCAAATTTTTGAGCAGGGCTCCATACAAGGCAGTTTTCTCACAGCAGATCAGATAGGCCTGACATGGCAAAAATGCAACAGTTTAGATATGTTAAGGTAAAGTTAGTGACGTAAGATGACAGAAAAAAAAGTTTAGTAATTAAAGATGAAGTTAATGGCGTGAGATGGCAAAAAACATTTTAGTATGAAAAAATAAAGTTAATGACATGAGATGACACAAAAGGTTTAATCTGAAAAAAAAAAGTTAATGATATGTGAGATGACAGAAAAATGTTAGTGTGAAAAACATAAGTTAATGACATGTGAGATGACAGAAAAAAATTGTGTGTAAAACGATGAAGTTAATGACATGTGAGATGACAGAAAAGTTTAGATTGTAAAGATGAAGCTAATGACATGTGAGATGACACAGAAGTTTTGTGTGAAATGATGAAGCTAATGACAGGTGAGATTACAGAAAAAAGTTTAGTGTGAAACGATGAAGTTAATGACATGTGAGATGGCAGAAAAATTTTAGTGCATAAAGATGTTAGTGACGTGACATGACATAATAACGTTTAGCATATAAAGATGAATTCAGTGACATCTGAGATAACAAAACACACCCAAAAAAAAAAGTTTAGAATGTAGTTTTTTTTAATTTTTTGAAGAAAACATATTCAGTTCAACCTCTGATGGATTATAATTAGGATATATAATGTGGCTAATTCAAGATAATAATTTTTATTTCCGATATCTGAATCTTTTTGCACCTCAAGTCAGCCCAAATAGAGTAAATAAAAAAGTGTCACATTGTGTGAATCTGCATGTGTGTGTGTGTGTCCTCCCATGTCCCAAAATGGCAGTCTCTCACACCTGTCATTTTGTTAACAAGGGTGAAGAGGACAGGAAAGCCCGGGTGTCCGAGTTCCCTAATCATCTGTCATCATCAATATGCACTATGATAACCTCATCAGACCCTCACTTTCACACCATACCCTCAACAATCCTTATATATTAATTTTTGTTATCATTATATACTGTTTTACTATATTGTGTAATTCTCCAGGTCTATCTGTTCTCAACACTTGTTCCACATTTTTGAGTAAACTGCATGCCTACAAATAATCTAATTTTGGTTTTCTGTTGTTTGTACTTCCTACAGTTTAGAATGTAAAGGTGAAATCAGAGACACGTGACATGACAAAAAAAGGTCAGCATGCTAAGAGTGACAAGACAAAACTAAAAAATAAAATAATTAAAACAATGTTACTGATGAATGGGAACATAAAACTTAGATGTGTGAAGATGAAGACAACAATGTATGAGAGGACAGAACAGATTTAGTAAGTAAAGAAGGAGTTGGTGACACAACAAGACAGGAATAATTTAATAAGTAAACTGAAATTATTGACATGACAAGAGAAAATGGTTAACATGTTAAAGTTTAGCATGACTAAACAGATATTGGTTATTATGTAAATAGGAAGTTAATGACATGATAAACTATAAAGATTTTACATAATTAATATATATTGGTGACAACACCACTAGCAAACAACCAGCAACTGTAGTATCCTCAAAACACCTTTAAAATTAGCAAGCATATATAGCAACAGTAACTATAACTGATAAACAACAAAACCACACCAACTGTCACAGAAACAACAATTAGAAACTATTCACAGCACCATGTAAACAACCAAACTACCTCCTCATCATCAACAGCAGCTGCAGAAAGAAATTAAACTTTACACCAGCTTACGCCGACCTAATTTATCTTCACCACCCCTGATGATCACAGAAACAACCACTGCTAATTCTTCACAAAACACCACGATAATTTAAAAAATGACCTCATCATCAACAAAAACAAGCAGAGAGAAGTAATACCACCAACTTACACCTTCTTTGTTCATCTTGCCTGTTCCCTGGTGATCCCACTTGTAAAACTCAGATCTTAGAATATCCACATCAAAATATGTCTGCTCTTTTACAATCTGCTCCTCCAATCTGCAACATCAACATACAATCACAGTAAGGATATTTCAGCATCCACAATTTGATACACTAAGTCACACACACTGTGGTTCGCACTTTAAGTCAACCACTCGGTCAATTAAACCTTCTTTCACTAAATCCCATATACATTCATTAACATCTCAATTTATAAATCACATATCCTACATTTACACCTTCATTCACTAAATAAATCATTTACTCAGTCTTTCGCATCACTACTCACTAAACCACATTCACCTCTTTATTCACTAAACTACATACTCAGCCATTCATACCTTTTTTTGTTTTGTTTAACTAAGTGACATACTCAGCCATTCATACCTTTTTATTTTTGTTTAACTAAGTGACATATTCAGCCATTCACACATTTGTTTAACTAAGCAACATATTCAGCCATTCACACATTTGTTTAACTAAGCAACATATTCAGCCATTCACACATTTGTTTAACTAAGCAACATATTCAGCCATTCATACATTTGTTTAACTAAGCAACATATTCAGCCATTCATACATTTGTTTAACTAAGTGACATATTCAGCCATTGACACATTTGTCTGCTAAATAAAAAGCTCAGTCATTTGCATCTTTAATCACTGAACCAAATATCCCCCCCACCAAACCCCTTCACACCTCTATTCGCTAAATGAAAACCTTGCTCAAGCATATCTTAAATCACTGAACCAAATATCGCATATTCAATAAAATCACAGACTCAAACATTCATGAAGTCAACTGTTTTCTGTGTCTACTCTGCTTAACTCTTGCATGTCTACACAAAAACAAAATACTGTACTCATCTTATCATATTTTATTAATAATGTCAAAAATAATTATTTTTTTTTAAATGAAGTCGCAAATATATGCAATATTATTAATATTCTTGTACTCAAATTATATTTGAGCTTTGAGGACAAATTCCTTGAAACAAAAAGTCATATCAACAGTGCTCTCAACTTGTCTGTCTCACATGTGATAATTTATAATGTGCAGGCACATTCTATTGTGCATGTCATTTCTAATATGGGTGTAAATTTTAATGTAGGCACAAATTCTATTGGTGGTATTAATTCTGCAATCACTCAGCTTATTTCAGTAACTTATTTTAGTTGGGTCTGGCATTACAGGATTGATATCCTGGGTCTCTGCGAGACACAGTGGAAGAGCATAGAGAGGAGGAGATTGATCACAGGAGAAATGGTGTTGTGCTCAGAACATGAGGAGGAAAGAGCCCACCACAGTGAAGGGGGTGGCTCTAATGCTGATCAAGGAAGCACAGAAGGCACTTATAGAATGGGAAGCAATGGGACCCCGAATTATAACAGCAAGGTTTAAATCAGCCAAAAAGAAAGTAAATAAAAGCATCTTCCAATGTTATGCACCAACAAATGATAAAAAAGAATCTGAGAAAGAAGACTTTTACACCAGACTACAAAATGTCTTGGACAAAAAGAAAAGAAAGGACATCACAGTTTTGATGGGGGATCTAAACGCGAAAATAGCAACAGACAACACCGGCTTTGAAGAAATCATGGGAAAGCATGGATTAGGTATAATGAACGAGAATGGGGAACTATTAGCTAACTTCTGTGCTTCAAATCAACTAGCTATAGGAGGAAGCATATTTCTACATAAAAGAATACATAAAGCAACATGGATATCACCAGACCACAGAACTGAGAATCAGATTGATCACATATGCATAAGTAAGAAGTTTAGGTCATCAATGCATGATGTAAAAGTATGTATAGGAGCAGATGTGGTATTAGACCACCATCTTCTGTTGGCTAAAACAAAATTAAAACTCAAGAAATTTACAACGGTATATATCTATAGACAATAGTATAATGTGGGATATCTAAGAAATCAGGAAATAAGAGAAACGTTTTCAATCACAGTATCCAACAATTACCAAATACTCCACCAGCTGGAAGATGAAACAGATACGGAAGACCACTGGCAACAAGTTAAAAAAATATGGAACGAAACATGTGAAGAAGTATTGAGAAAAAGAGAACATCCCCCCAAAGCATGGATAACAACAGAAACCATTAGTAAGATAGAAGACAGGAAAAACAAGAAAGCAGATTTAAACAGAAGCAAAACCAGAAGCTTCAAAGCCAAGGTTGATAAAGTGTTCATAGAAGCAAACAAAGAAGTAAGAAGAAACATCAAAAGAGACAAGAGGAAGTATACTGAAGAGTTGGCAAAGGAAGCAGAGGAAGCTGCAGCCAAAGGAAATATGAGGGACCTGTGCAACAACACAAAGAAGCTAACAGGGAAATATAAGCAAGCAAATGGCCTCATCAAAGATAAGAATGGAAAATTGCTTAGTAATATACAAAAACAAATGAAGAGATGGACAGAACATTTTGAGGAACTTCTCAATAAACTATCTCCAACTAATCCCTCAGACATCCAGCCAGTAGAAGAGGAGCTACAAATCAGCTGTGAATGACCAAGTAGAGAAGAAATAAAGAAAGCCATAAAGCTTCTGAAAGATGGAAAAGCAGCTGGTCCAGATTGCATTCCAGCAGAGGCCATCAAAACAGATATTGATCCCTCTACAGAGATATTATACAAGCTGCTTGGCAAAGTCTGGGAGAAAGAGGAAATACCAGCAGAATGGAAGGAAGGTTATCTGATCAAAATGCCTAAGAAGGGAAATTTACAAGAGTGCACAAATTGTAGAGGAATAATGTTACTATCAGTGCCAGGAAAAGTATTAAGCAGTATCATCCTTGAGAGATTAAAAGAGTCCATAGACAAGCAACTGAGAAATGAACAAGCAGGTTTTCGACAAAACAGATCTTGTACAGACCAGATAGCCTTATTGAGAATAATAGTTGAACAAAGTCTGGAATGGAATTTACCGCTATACATCGGTTTCGTGGACATGAAAAGGCATTTGACAGTGTAGACAGAGAATCCCTTTGGAAATTGATGATGCATTTTGGAATTTCCATGAAGATTATTAACTTAATAAGGAAGGCCTATAAAGACATGACATACAGAGTTCTTTATGAAGGACAACTTACAGAACCGTTTAGGATTAGAACGGGAGTGAGACAGGGATGCCTCTTGTCTCCTTTTCTCACTAGCAATAGTTTGGGTTATGAAAACATCAACATCACACAACAGAAACGGAATCCAGTGGAATCTGACTAAACAGCTTGATGATCTGGATTTTGCAGATCACTTGGCTGTTCTGTCCCATAACCATAATCAAATGCAAGAGAAAATGACAATTCTCGATGAGAGGTCACAACAAGTGGGCCTGAAAATACACAGGGAAAAGACAAAGATTATGAGAATAAGGTTGAACTTGAAGAAACACCACTAAAGGATGTAGAATCGTACACATATCTTGGTACTAATATAGACAAAGTTGGAGGAACAGACAATGATATAAAAAAAGAATAGAAAATAAGCAAGAGGAACTTTCATTGTATTGGGAAACATATGGAGGTCAAGAGAAATCAAGTCCAACATGAAAATAAGAATCTTCAACTCAAATGTCAAGTCAGTCCTATTGCATGTAACAAAAACAACAACCAAAAAGCTACAGACTTTTATAAACGGGTGCTTGCATAGAATCGAAGGACTGAAATGGTATGACAAAGTCACAAATGGGGAATTGATGACAAGAACCAGACAAGTGCCAGTGGAACAAGAGTTGAGAAGAAGACGCTGGCGATGGATAGTACACACATTGAGGAAACCTGTTGATAGCATTACAAGGCAGTCCTTGTTCTGGAATCCACAACAAGGAAAGAGAGGCAGAAGTAGACCAAAAAATACATGGAGAAGAGAGCTAGATACAGAAGTGATGAGGAAAACATGGAAAGAATTTTAGCAGATGGCACAGGACAGGAAGACTTGGCATGTGTTTGTTAAAGGCCTATGCTCCTCGGGGAGCTAAGGTATTGATTGATTGTAGTTAGGTTGGTGACACAAACCTTCTCAAGAAATCGTTGTCTATGTCCTCCGGTGTCATGACCTGCTTATTGTTGAGATCATTTCGTTTGTTCCTAGCCTTGATGCTGTCTCGACCTAAACCAAAAATGCACATTTCAATCATGATTGAAACATTTATCATCAAATCAGTCAACTGTATGATAACTAATGCAAAGTAATATCAACAAACCTCAGAAATGAGATATCTGAGGAAGGTGGTTGAAGTAACAAGAAGTAGTAGAACAGTCCCAACTGAGATGGTTTGGCCATGTCTGCAGAATGGGAGAAGATTGGCTACCACGACAAGCATGGGAAATTAAGAGCCAGGGATCTAGACTTCCAGGACGACCCAAAGTTCACTGGGAGGACAACATTAGACAATCTTTGAAAGACCGAGGACTAGAACGGAACCAAGCCAGGAGGAAGACAGCCGATAGAATAGTCTGGCGCTCTCTCTTACAAACCTCTACACCTCATGGTAGAAGAGGAACAAATAAGTAAGTAAGTAATATCAACAGTTACAGGCAAAGAAAAACAAACTTGTAATCGCTGGGTGTTTAGTTATGCATTAACTCTTAGTATATGAGCGGCCTTCTAGAGAGGCCGATGATCGATCCCCGTCAATAGCGAAAATTTATAGCTGAATGCATGTTTAAAACCACTGAACAATTTAGTTACGTGCATGATATAGGGGTTTCATTTCTTCACATTTTGATATATCACACTTATGTTATCTTTATAAATAAATTATTTATTGCAAAATCTGTAATGGTAGTCATGAAAGGCCGCTCGTATACTAAGAGTTAATGCTGTTAATATTTTTAATCTAGATTAAGCTGCTGTTTAAATTAAATGAAGCTGCGGTTAACCAGCTGTAACCAGAGAAATAGCATGGTTATCATGCTGCATACATCTTATTGTGACAGTACGAGTTGGTAGGACAGTTACCGAAAGTCTTACTGTGTGTCCATCATATTTTTTTTTCTGTTGTCTGTTTCTGGCATCTGCTGTTTTGGTTTGTTGTCTGTTTCTGGCATGTTTGTTATTTTGTCTGTTTCTGGCATGTTTGTTGTTTTGTCTGTTGTCTATTTCTGGCATGTCTGTTGTTTTTGTCTGTTGTCTATTTCTGGTATGTCAATTTCTGGCATGTCTGTTGTTTTGTCTGTTGTCTATTTCTGGCATGTCTGTTGTTTTGTCTGTTGTCTATTTCTGGTATGTCAATTTCTGGCATGTCTGTTGTTTTGTCTGTTGTCTATTTCTGGCATGTCTGTTGTTTTGTTTGTTGTCTATTTCTGGTATGTCAATTTCTGACATGTTTGTTGTTTTGTTTGTTGTCTATTTCTGGTATGTCTATTTCTGGCATGTTTGTTGTTTTGTCTGTTGTCTATTTCTGGTATGTCAATTTCTAGCATGTTTGTTGTTTTGTCTGTTGTCTGTTTCTGGCTTGTATGTTTCTGGCATGTTTGTTGTTTTGTCTGTTGTCAATTTCTGGCGTGTTTGTTGTTTTGTCTGTTGTCTATTTCTGGCATTTCTATTTCTGGCTTGTCTGTTTCTGGCATGAATGTTGTTAGTTTCTGGCCTTTCTGTTGTCTATTTCTGGCCTTTCTGTTGTCTATTTCTGGCATGTCTGTTGTCTATTTCTGGCATGTCTGTTGCCTATTTCAGGCATGTCTGTGGGTTTTATCTGTTGTCTGTTTCTGGCATGTCTGTTGTCTATTTCTGTCATGTCTGTTGTCTATTTCTAGCATGTCTGTTGCCTATTTCTGGCATGTCTATTTCTGGCATGTCTGTTGTCTATTTCTGGCATGTCTGTTGTTTTATCTGTTGTCTATTTCTGGCATGTCTGTTGTCTATTTATGTCATGTCTGTTGTCTATTTATGTCATTTCTGTTGTCTATTTCTAGCATGTATGTTGCCTATTTCTGGCATGTATGTTGCCTATTTCTGGCATGCCTATTTCTGTCATGTCTGTTGCCTATTTCTGGCATGTCTGTTGTCTATTTCTGGCATGTCTGTTGTCTATTTCTGTCATGTCTGTTGTCTATTTCTTGCATGTCTGTTGTTTATTTATTGGATGTCTGTTATCTATTTCTGGCATGTCTGTTGTCTATGTTCGAAGATGTGCCCGGGACATGCACTGATACAACAATTCATAGTCAAGACCCTTGGCATCCTCAAATAGGGACAGAAATGACACCATGGGACTCAGCATGACAGGACAGGTGAAGAAAGACGAGGACATGATAAGACAAGACAGTTGAAGACAAACTAGGACATAATAAGACAAGACAAGACAGACTAGGACATGATAACACAAGACAGTAGAAGACAGACTAGGACATGATAACACAAGACAGTAGAAGACAGACTAAGACATAATAACACAACACAAGACAGTTGAAGACAGACTAGGACATAATAACACAAGACAGTTGAAGACAGACTAGGACATAATAACACAAGACAGTTGAAGACAGACTAGGACATAATAACACAAGACAGTTGGAGACAGACTAGGACATAATAACACAAGACAGTTGAAGACAGGCTAGGACATAATAACACAAGACAGTTGAAGACAGACTAGGACATGATAACACAAGACAAGAAAGTTGAAGACAGACTAGGACATAATAACACAAGACAGTAGAAGACAGACTAAGACATAATAACACAAGACAGTAGAAGACAGACTAAGACATAATAACACAAGACAAGACAGTTGAAGACAGACTAGGACATAATAACACAAGACAGTTGAAGACAGACTAGGACATAATAACACAAGACAGTAGAAGACAGACTAGGACATAATAACACAAGACAGTTGAAGACAGACTAAGACATAATAACACAACACAAGACAGTTGAAGACAGACTAGGACATAATAACACAAGACAGTTGAAGACAGACTAGGACATAATAACACAAGACAGTTGAAGACAGACTAAGACATAATAACACAAGACAGTAGAAGACAGACTAAGACATAATAACACAACACAAGACAGTTGAAGACAGACTAGGACATAATAACACAAGACAGTTGAAGACAGACTAGGACATAATAACACAAGACAGTTGAAGACAGACTAGGACATAATAACACAAGACAGTTGAAGACAGACTAGGACATAATAACACAAGACAGTTGAAGACAGACTAGGACATGATAACACAAGACAAGACAGTTGAAGACAGACTAAGACATAATAACACAAGACAGTAGAAGACAGACTAAGACATAATAACACAACACAAGACAGTTGAAGACAGACTAGGACATAATAACACAAGACAGTTGAAGACAGACTAGGACATAATAACACAAGACAGTTGAAGACAGACTAGGACATAATAACACAAGACAGTTGAAGACAGACTAGGACATAATATGACAAACACAAGACTAGGACATAATAACACAAGACAGTTGAAGACAGATTAGGACATAATAACACAAGACAGTAGAAGACAGACTAAGACATAATAAGACAAGACAAGACAGTAGAAGACAGACTAAGACATAATAAGACAAGACAAGACAGACTAGGACATGATAACACAAGACAGTAGAAGATAGACTAAGACATAATAAGACAACACAAGACAGTTGAAGACAGACTAGGACATGATAACACAAGACAGTAGAAGACAGACTAGGACATGATAACACAAGACAAGACAGTAGAAGACAGACTAAGACATAATAAGACAAGACAGTAGAAGACAGATTAGGACATGATAACACAAGACAAGACAGTAGAAGACAGACTAAGACATGATAACACAAGACAAGACAGTAGAAGACAGACTAGGACATGATAACACAAGACAAGACAGTAGAAGACAAAGACATGATAACACAAGACAAGACAGTAGAAGACAGACTAGGACATGATAACACAAGACAAGACAGTAGAAGACAGACTAGGACATGATAACACAAGACAAGACAGTAGAAGACAGACTAAGACATGATAACACAAGACAAGACAGTAGAAGACAGACTAGGACATGATAACACAAGACAGAAAAGTACAAGACAAAACAAAAGAAGTGACAAGACAGGAAGAGAGTAAACACAGAAAACAAAACAAGAAAGGACAGGACATGTCAAATTAGGACAGAACGTAACAAGACAGGTCAAGTTAAGACAGGACATAACAGAACAGGTCAAGTTAAGACAGGACATAACAGAACAGGTCAAGTCAGCACATGACAGGACAGGTCAAGTGATGACAGGACAGGTCTAGTTAAGACAGGTCAAGTTAAGACAGGTCTAGTTAAGACAGGACATGACAGGACAGAACAAGTTAAGACAGGACAAGTTAAGACAGGTTAAGTTAAAATAGGACATGACAAGTTAAGACAAGTGTCGTAGATTCTAGATAGGTGAATTAAGACTCAGATTGGTCCCTTCTGAATAGACTAGAACATGAGGTGACTCAGTGAGAGATAATATAAGAAATAGCTTTACACGAGTGAGATGGTGGAAAAATACGTAAGAATCTGTCCCTGAGACTCGAGAAACAAATCTTTCGCTCAGCCTATCTCTACAACAGAAGTATTAGTTGGACAGATTTCTCAGCTATATAGATATACTCTATATCAACCACTCACAGACACACACACATAAGTGATGACAGGTTAACGTACAAACGTGAAACTATATCTATGGAATATGAATATATATTTGGAACAAGCTGACCGACACACTTAAATAAGTTTAAGTAAATTTTATTTATCATAAAGAATTTCACAACACAGTAAATAAATTTAGACTATCAAATCAATACACAAATGTAAACATAGGTTAATGCATCAAATAACAGAGTTGACCCATAGGTGAAATCCTTTCCTCCCTCGGTGTAGCCAAGATCCCGCTATAAGAGAAATTATTAGCCCCAAAGAGTCACAGATTTTTACACTATGGTCTAAGATTTCCCTCTACAGTAATTTACAGAGGTTATGCGGTAATCTACTCTGAAACAGATAGCATATGTAATCTTTTAGGAAGAAAACAATCAAATTAGTTTATTGGTTATACAATAGCAGAAGTTTATCATCCCTGCCTTTTCCTCACTCTGACACACTGGTGATCACCAAAAGAAAACACAGTCACGCTTACCTACAAGTTACGTTCACCACCTTCTGGAACAATTATTGATGGACACCCAGCCCATCCAAAGTTGTGTTTTGGCGAAGCAAGCTCCAGTTTTCTCCAAGGATAATGAATTCAAATCTTGGGAAAACGCTTTCTTCACAGTGGTACGTAGGATGCTGTTAACTGTCTCTTCTAATTTTGTCCAGGTAGTAAAACTAAGTAAGCGATCTAATGTTCACAAGGGTACAGTTGCTTGAAATACATTGATAGTTATATCGAGGGTCAGGTAAATAACTCTGTTCAGGATCTATCTTCTTCACAACGCAGTGGTTGTTATTCAGGTAATGTCACAAGTTTGATTATGTCAAATGTTAGATTAAGTCGCCACCACGGGCCGACAGTAAAACTTTGATTATGGAAAAGAACTCTGGAACTATATGCCAGTTACAATATAAAGCTCAGAAATTGTACTTTCGTCTAGTTATTCTCTGCTAGACATAAACAGGAAAAACCCGCTGGTAGGTTTAGGGTATGACCCAGATACTGTGTAAAGGAAGAGAAACATACAAAATACTTAGCCATAACAGTATTCACAATCCTATTCTACCCGCGTAAAATATAACATAGTTATCCACTTCGGTTATAACTTAAATTATAAACTGCAAGCTTAGAGCTTGTCTCATCGTTTAAAACTCCCGTGAAATAAATTATAGTCATATAAAATAAATAATCTACTCATCATGAATTAGAAATATATAAAAATACATTTCGTCAATGCTCACAATGTTCAGCGCATTACTAGATGGTTAACTATTCTCTGGCTGGTTACTAGCAGTTAATAAAATTTACATTATAGCTAGAAGAGTTACCTAGACTATATTTATTCTCTGCTACCCACTGTAACACAATACTGATGGACTCGTCTAGTAAATACCCAGCACAAAATCTAGATAAATATAATAATTCGAACTAGCAATTATATCACTTGACAATGCTAGTCAATGTAATTACCTCCGAAACAGAACTACAGGTTATCACCCCGAAACTGAGAATTTCACTTTATATCGGTACTCTAGAACTCGGCTAAATGTCGAGGAACTCAGAACTATCACTATACAAGGTAGTTCTAGAACGAAGCGATCTGTCTACTGCAACTTAGGAGTACTGAATGAATGAAGTATAAACTGCTGGGGTTTATGATAGGAAACTCTTTACAGAGCGATACAACAGGAAGCAATCTGATCATCAGAAGTGGTCCCCCCATCTGACAAGTGTTTCGGCCCGATTACTCCTTTACACTCTAAGGGGGGCGGGCCCACTTGGGTCATGACTCCCAAGCGTCTCAGCTTCCTGTTGTCTTGTATCGAAAATGAACCCATTTCACTTAAGGTAGCAACTTTTAATCCACAACGCCAGCCGTGGGGGCAATTGTGAAAGTAACAAAGAAAAGACAAATTATTCCGTTCGTTCCGTCGCCCTTCACAACTAAGGACACACACTGAGACACGAGCGCGCAGCCGACGAACCTTAGCCACTGCGCGCCGCACGCCACTGAAATTCTGTACCTGACACACTCCCTATAGTATACATCGCCTGAGGCCCCAGAGTCGCAGCCCCCTCACTAGTACACCATAAAAACTCAGCGCTGTGGACTTAAAAAAATTTTGGTGTTTTCTGTACCGCAGCGTTTACCGTCACGATTTCCATTGCCCACTGCGGTTGTTCCACAGCCAGCCTGATGCCTTTTCGGCAGTTTCGCTAAGCCTCTTCAGTGCCCTTGTTCTAGACTGTCCCTTCAACCCCAACAGTTTCAATAAATCATACATTGATGCAGCCACATCCCTCTTGCGCCCACTTCAACCGCCATGACCCTTGCACTGAATCCATCGTGTCTCAGATCCGCGGCTAGATCGCTATACTTGACCGCTTTGAATGAATGTTGCTCGTCTAATCTGGATTCAAATGGCACGGTCAGTTCAATCAGTATGACCTGAAGCGTTGCTGAAGAATGAAGCACTATATCCGGCCGTCTCCGCGATTTTCTGATACTCTCTGGATATGCTCCCCGTCCAGGTAGGTCTACCGCCATCTCCCAGTCGTTTGCACAGTCAAGAAGAGATGGTAAACTGCTACCAGGTTTACTCGGTTTGGGGTGTGCTGACTTTCCTGTCCTCAGAAAGTATGTGTTTGTGGTGTCTGGCCGGACTTTGCTATTCGCTTTCATTCTTGCCTGATCTATTGTCGCAGCAAGCTCATTTAGCACTTTGTTATGGCGCCAAGTGTATCGTCCTTGCCCTAATGCCACCTTACACGCTGAGAGCACGTGTTCAAGTGTCTGCCTCCCCTGGCACATGGGGCACTGCTCATCATCCGACTTTCCCCATTTCACAAGGTTGGTGGCCGACGGCAGCAGGTCATACATTGATCTAACCACGAAGCTGAGCCTAAGAGGTGCCTGTTGCGTAGCATTACGTGTGTTGTGTATAAATGTTCTGTGGAGGATATCACGTTTGCCACACAACGTTGAGGGTGTTGTATCTCATCTGCTTCTCTCAAGGTATTATGATACTGGCCTTTGCAGAGTAGTGTGCCACCCTCAGACACCAGGGATGATGAGGCGTAGTAACATGGTGTCTTTAGTCTGGTTTAAGTGTGTAGGATGTAGATGTGTATTCAAACAGTGAGCATTACAAACAAGGCAATCCACACAATGACGTCACGTTAACTCACGATGTGAAAAGTCAATAAAGCTTTGAACAGCAGTGATGGTTTTTTGGCAACATATATTGTGTACGCCACAATGACAAAATGCATGGACATCGTTATGCAGAAAACATCACAGGTATTTTCACAACAGTCATTGTATCATCGAAGTAGTCTATTCAACAGGCACAGCAGACAGCATAATAATAATGTACATCGTATGCCTTTTAGGATATCGTAAACCGCTGTACATGTAGTCAGGTAGTAAACTTCCCCTTTCCATAAGAGCTAGTAGATATCAACTAGGAGATTTAATATGGTCTCCTCGATTTGACCTCAACAAGACAGGCATGTCTTTTGAGCGCCACATTATCGTCCTCTATGTTCCTTATACAGCAAAGGTATCAAACCTAGATCCATCAACAAAGTTCAGGAAGCAAATAGTCCGTAGGACAGGCATCAATCGATGCGTGACAATACAAGTGGATCGTGAGCTGAGCAAACTTGTCATAATATAGACTTTATAATAAGGCAGGCTAAGCAAAAGTCAACGTCACAAGATGGCGATAAAGTCACTCAGCAAAAAAGGATTTAGTTACCTGTTCATTAGGAATTAAATCACATAATCACATATGCCTCCAGGCATTTGAAAATAACATAGAGATATATCATCTCAACAAAGGAACAACCATCATGAGGACTCCTTCCTGAATAAACTAAGCGAAGACTAGCACATAGCTACGTCTCGCCTTCTCAGCTTCTCAGCACAGACTAACCTGGGCGGAAATCATTGAAACAACGCCACAAAATGAGACATGCGCAGAACACACGAATCGAATACAACTCAGCCCGATTTACGAAACGAAGAATGTTCTACGCTGTTCTACGATGTTCGACTTAAGACCTATTACCTTAAAAGGAAATGAATCTTGAAACATTGCGATTGCCAACTGTTTTCAAAGAACTGACGATCTGAGCGCTCCATATATGGTCGTGACTCAAAATCGTTCACACAACTATCGGCAACCCTAGCTATCAAGAAAAGACAACTTCTTGACGATAGCTATCAAGATTAGACGACTGTAGAAATAAAAATGACTACAATTTCATGAGTTCCTTCCCATGCATTAAAAAATTAACTATAGCCAGAATGCATGTTCAGAATAAGTTGCGACAAGTTTTTAGCAGCAACAGTGCCATATACCATATATCATTCCATGTCAAGGATCTCTGCAGGGCTCCTTCCCATGTAGTCCATTGGCCTTGGTGGACCTGCTGCTCTGCTTTTAGGAACCTCTTATCATTCTCAGCTCCTCGTATCTCCTGAACTACCATGTCTCTGCGTTCCCTGCTTGATGCCTTGAACCACCAGCGGATGTCACCATGCCCAAATCCCCGTCTATTCGTTTGTGTATATCCGATTACCTCTCTCAGTTTGAGTGACTCTTCAGCAGCATCAACAGCTTCTTCCACTCTCCACTTCCTTCCCGTTTTCAGTGTGGGCTGAATGGACTTAACCACGTCATCAGCTGACTCGCGTAGCATCATTGCAAGCCTTGCTTTTCCAACTTTGTACTCTTCAACAACTGACTTGAAGGGAAGCAGAAGTTTTGACTTTTTGCAGTACAGTGCTACATCTGACAGACCTGGTGGTACCCCTAGCCATTTTCTCATGAACTTGTTGACCTTCTGCTCTATAGCTTCCACTGTACTTGTGCTTACTTCATATATAAGCAGTGGCCACAGCAACTTCGGTATCAACATGAACTGGAGGCACCACAGTTTGAACTTTCCCAGGAGTCTGCTTTGGTCTATGATCTGTAGTCCTCTGTCTGCCATTTCTATTGTCTGTTGCACTGCCTTCGAGTCTTTTAAAGATGCATCGTACACCCTGCCAAGACTTTTAACAGGTTCCTCAATGACAGTAGGGATTCTTTGGCTGGAAACCGTGAATATGACCTCTGCTATCTTCCCTTTCCTGACTGATAGGCTTCTCGACTTCTTGGGTTTGAAGCTCATTCTGCACCAGCTGACTAGTTCATCCAGGCGTGCTAACATCCTTCGGGCCTGATGTTCATCTGATGTCAGAATTGTTGTGTCATCCATGAATGCTTTGAGCGGTGGCATGTGACACATTCCACCGAGCTTTGGACCTATAGCCATTCCTTCAGCCGCATTGAGGATTACCTGCATAGCCATGACGAATAGTATCGGAGAGATGGTACATCCCATCGCAATTCCAACTTCAAGGCCAATCCACTTCGTTGTGTACTCTCTGGTTGAAAATCTGACAGAAAACCCTGCGAAATACAGCTTCAGCATTGCTGCAATCTCTTGTGGAACATGATACATTTCTAGGGCCTGCCACAACATCTGGTGTGGAACGGATCCATAAGCATTCGCTAGATCCAACCAGATTACATGGAGGTTTGTTCTGTCAGACTTTGCCTTTTGGATTGCTTCCCAGATCATTGTGGCATGCTCTAGACATCCTGGTGTACCTGGGATACCTCCTTTTCAAATGAAAATGATTCACTAATTCGAAACACAGACTCAAATTCCAGATGTTTACACCTACGCTTAATTCTACGTTTAAATTATGTGAAACACGTGAAATCAAAGATCTCGAATGAAGAGATAGCCCAGGCTTAATACATTAGCACCTTCGCCCAGATCTACATATTCAGATTTCAAATCAAAGATCTGCTCCCACACGAAGCCGAAAGACCAGAACTCATGCACTCTCACTAGATCAAGCGTAAAGTAATTCGCTAATCAGTGCGAATTTCACGTCTTTTGCTCCGTATGGCCATTACACGCAGCAATGATTTTGATCTCAAAATCAATCACCCCGCATAATTACTTTCTACGAGCGAATTTTGGAAAAGCTAGTAGACGATTGTCTGCCGTTTCCATCACTGTCTGATCTCATTACAGCGATTTTTATGATCACTGCCTAGATAATTACAGGCAAGCTGGACCAGATCTACTAGTAAACCCACTTCAAAAGGAAATTAGCGGACAGCAATTAAATGCTTGAAAACTGAAAAATGAGAAAGGTTTGAAAATTGGCGGGTAAAGTTCCACCAGGCTTGGGCGACAAGGAAGGCAGGAAAAACGAAAGAAAGGTAAAGATAGTGATGAATAAAGAAAAGATACGGAAATTTATTAATCATAAATCTCTCTGCCACAACAAGACATGCCAAGATGGAGACCTGCTAGAATGTAAAGGAAAATTCTGATGATATTTTATTATGTAATAATACTTCACAACAACAAAAATCTGTGACATCATGGCACACCTGGAGTGAAGCTTGGAAGTCTTTGAAAGTCACCCTGCTGTCAACATTGCCATAGTGACGTAATGACATATGCAAAGCCCGCAATCTTTGGCGGCTGCAGTCTGCCAGACAAGCCACCAAGCAGACGACAAGTTTGTCTTCAGGGTCTGTTGGTTCATTATCCTTCTGGTCGTCCTCTGAGTATAGAAATGCAAAAGGTAATTTTCAAAAACTTTTCACTCACTCATTCGCACACTCAAACCCACTCCATCACTCACCCAAATCCATTCACCCATAACCAACCTATTCCCCTAACTCACCAGATCCTACCCACTCAAATTCACTCATTTACCCACCCAAACACACACCCTTCCAAATACATTCTTACTTACTTACTTACTTAGTCGTTCCCCTTCTACCGTGAGGTGTAGAGGTTTGGAAGAGTGAGCGCCAGACTATCCTATCGGTTGTCTTCCTCCTGGCCTGGTTCCATTCTAGTTATCGGTCCTTCAAAGATTGTCTAATGTTGTCCTCCCAGCGGACTCTGGGTCGTCCTGGGGGTCTGGATCCCTGGCTCTTTGCTTCCCATGCTTGTCGTGGCAGCCGATCTTCTCCCATTCTGCAGACATGGCCAAACCATATTAGTTGGGACTGTTCTACTTGGGTCTGCAGGGGGTGGGATTTTAGGCCTTGACGTATCGTCTGGTTGCGAACCATGTCTCTTCTTGTTACTTCAACCACCTTCCTCAGATACCTCATTTCTGAGGTTTGGATCTGGCTTTTGTGGGTTGTAGTCATTGCCCATGACTCGCATCCATGTGTCAAGACCGGGACATAGGTGGAGCGGTATACAGCCATCTTCGTTTTCTTACCAACCTCTCTCTTGCTGAGGAATCCTCGATTTATGGCATGAAACAGTTTCCCAGCTGCTGCTTTTCGAGTGGACAACTCTTCTTTGATGCCTCCCTTTCGCTCTATAATAGCTCCGAGGTATTTAAAGTGGTCAACCTGCTCTAGGACCTGTTCTCCCAGCTTAATCTGATTTCTTTCTTCTCGTGATATCACTATGGATTTTGTTTTAGAGCTGCTTATGACCATCCCTCTCTTCTCCAGCTCTTCCATCCAGACTTGCAGGTTGGATTGGAGATGTGCTTCTGATTTAGCAATCAGAGTAACATCATGAGCAAATGCCAGCTCTGAAATACAGACCTGTCTCATCTTCCAGTACCCCACTGAATACTTTCTTGTTCTCACCTTACATGCCTTGATGACATCGTCCATGAGGAGTATGAAAAGACAAGGTGACAGGATATCACCTTGTATTACACCATTGGTGGTCCTGAACTCTTCTGACGTATGGTTTGCTGTCCTCACATAATTTCTGCAAGACTTGTAGAAGTTCTGTATAACATGAATCAGAGGTGCTGGAATGTTCTTCCTTGCCAAACAGTCCCAACGTTTGCTCCAGGGGACCCTGTCAAACGCCTTTTCCAGATCTATGAAACAAAGATGGATCTCACTCTTATACTCAAGGGCCTTTTCACTCAGCTGTCTGAGTGTGAAGATTAGTGTTGCGTAATATTACGTGTGTTGTGTATAAATGTTCTGTGGAGGATGTCACGTTTGCCACGCAACGTTGAGGGTGTTGTATCTCATCTGCTTCTCTCAAGGTATTATGATACTGGCCTTTGCAGAGTAGTGTGCCACCCTCAGACACCAGGGATGATGAGGCGTAGTAACATGGTGTCTTTAGTCTGGTTTAAGTGTGTAGGATGTAGATGTGTATTCAAACAGTGGGCATTACAAACAAGGCAATCCACACAATGACGTCACGTTAACTCACGATGTGAAAAGTCAATAAAGCTTTAAACAGCAGTGATGGTTTTTTGGCAACATATATTGTGTACGCCACAATGACAAAATGCATGGACATCGTTATGCAGAAAACATCACAGGTATTTTCACAACAGTCATTGTATCATCGAAGTAGTCGATTCAACAGGCACAGCAGACAGCATAATATTAATGTACATTATATGCCTTTTAGGATATCGTAAACCGCTGTACATGTAGTCAGGTAGTAAACTTCCCCTTTCCATAAGAGCTAGTAGATATCAACTAGGAGATTAAATATGGTCTCCTCGATTTGACCTCAACAAGACAGGCATGTCTTTTGAGCGCCACATTATCGTCCTCTATGTTCCTTATACAGCAAAGGTATCAAACCTAGATCCATCAACAAAGGTCAGGAAGCAAATAGTCCGTAGGACAGGCATCAATCGATGCGTGACAATACAAGTGGATCGTGAGCTGAGCAAACTTGTCATAATATAGACTTTATAATAAGGCAGGCTAAGCAAAAGTCAACATCACAAGATGGCGATAAAGTTACTCAGCAAAAAAGGATTCAGTTACCTGTTCATCAGGAATTAAATCACATAATCACATATGCCTCCAGGCATTTTAAATAACATAGAGATATATCATCTCAAAGAAGGAACAACAATGATGAGGACTCCTTCCTGAATAAACTAAGCGAAGACTAGCACATCGCTACGTCTCGCCTTATCAGCTTCTCTGCTCCGACTAACCTGGGCGGAAATCATTGAAACAACGCCACAAAAAGAGACATGCGCAAAACACCCGAATCGAATACAACTCAGCCAAATTTACGAAACGAAGAATGTTCTACGATGTTCGACTAAAGACCTTTTACCTTAAAAGGAAATGAATCTTGAAACATTGCGATTGCCAACTGTTTTCAAAGAACTGGCGATCTGAGCGCTCCATAAATGGACATGACTCAAAATCGTTCACACAACTATCGGCAACCCTAGCTATCAAGAAAAGACAACTTCTTGACGATAGCTATCAAGATTAGACGACTGTAGAAATAAAAGTGACTACAATTACATGAGTTCCTTCCCATGCATTAAAAAATTAACTATAGTCAGAATGCATGGTCAGAATAAGTTGCGACAAGTTTTTAGCAGCAACATTACCGCCACCTCCCGATAAAAAAAAAATGTGCAACATTTTTTTTTTTTAAATATCCAAGAGTAAAACCAAAAACGGTTTAACAACGCACGAATTATGCGGGGATAACTAATTGCACTGCCTAATATGAGGCTAAATTGACACATAAAGTGTCTGGTGAGAATATTTCTCAACAGATAAAAAATCTGATTCAAAAATATATCGGGGAGGTGCCACCAACACACACTACGCTTGCATGAAAATACAATATAAATATGCAAGTTCATATCATTATAATCAAATAGCAGTGTCATAATCTAATACCGCTTAGAATGGATGTACACATCTGATATTTAATGTTAAATATTACATTATTTAAATGTTTAATATTACAATTACATAATGAAATTAAACATAAATCACGATCCAGGACACATCTCCTGTCGTTCCAAGAAAACTGTACAATGAGGAACTCTCCATGTTTGACAACAGACAGGTAGCTTCTCAGATCAACAATAACGTGCTGAGAAGAAAACAACCAATATAATTCTATTTAATAGCCATTATGTTTCATACTATACAATACATTATTATTAATAATTGTGGCCGAGTAAACTTTCGGCCCTTATATTAACTACTCAGTCTTCTTCTTATATTAAAGATGGGAACAGAAGAAGATGATAACAAAGCACAATAGTATGTGTTCACCTAAAGTGAGGACAGATGTGCTAATGTATTGTAGTAATATAGGTGTGTTATGGCTCTGTCGTATATCTAGAAATAGAACAGAAGTATTAGTTGGAATCATGTGGGCATCTAGACAGAATGTCAGCCATCACATTATCCGACCCACGGATAGCTCGCACCGTGAAGTGAAAAGGTTGAAGAGCAATAGCATATCGAGTGGATCTCGAACTCTTCAAGTTCTTAGTCTGAATAGCTGTAAGAGCTTTCTGATCAGTTTCTAGAATGAAATGTGCGCCCAGGAGGAATCTTTGTAGTTTGAGAATAGACCAAACCATAGCTAACAATTCACGGTCTAAAACCGAGTAGTTCCTCTCTGCCGCATTTAGTTTTCTAGAAATGTACATGACAGGATGCAGAGTTTCAGCATATTCCTGCATAAGTGCTGCTCCGATCCCAGTGGATGAAGCATCACTTCGGAGAACAAAAGTTCTATCAAGAGTAGGTAATCTTAGGATGGGAGGAGATAAAAATATACTTTTAATCTGGTCTAAGGAAGATTGACATTCCTGAGACCAACGAATCAGATTAGGCGACCCTTTCTTCAACAACGTTGACAGAGGTGCCATTATCGAAGATAGATTTGGAATAAATCTCCCATAGAATTGAATTAACCCCAAGAGACTCCGGACTTGTTTCTTCGTCTTAGGTACAGAGATGTTCAATATTTTCGAAGTATTGTGGTCTTCTGTCTTCAAGAGACCATGACCAACACGATGACCCAAGAAAGAAATTTCACCAAAACCAATATAAGCTTTAGAAGGTTTTGCTGTCAGATTATACTCACGTAGAGTAGACAGTAGGTCATATAAACCCAGATAGTGATCTTCCCAAGAATCACTGAAGAGACAGATATCATCTAAGTAAGCGATGACATCTGAACGATGAGAAAGAATTCGACGCATCATGCGAACGAAAGTAGCAGGGGCGTTCATAAGACCGAAGGGCATTACATTCCATTGAAATAAACCCCTAGGTGTAGAGAAAGCAGTCAGAGGTTTGGCATGATCTGCTAAAGGCACTTGCCAATAACCTTTTGACAAGTCAAGTTTAGTGAAGAATCTAGAATTAGAAAGTCTAATAAGTAGATCTTCTAGTAAAGGCATAGGTTCAGCATCGAACTTTGTGACTTGATTTAATTTGCGATAGTCAACGCAAATTCGTATGTTCTTATCTTTCTTCCGGACAATAACCATGGAAGAAGAATATGGTGAAGTCGATGGTTCAATTATATTTAATTGAATCATTTCATCCAATTCCTTTTCCACTTGTGACTGAAAGTGTATAGGGATAGGATAAGGCCTAACCCTAATAGGATTATTGTCGGTAAGAATTATGTCATGTTCTATGACATGCGTGTGACCAGGGATGTCGGTTAGAACATCCTTAAATGTCTGTAACATCGACGAGACTTGACGATGTTCATCAACAGAAAGATTAGGAGAAATGGAGACATCTTTCCAAGATTCCATAGAATGTAGTGGAACCACTGGAAGAGGAAGATCGACATCAGAAAAAAACAGATTCCTCATCCTGTATGACAGACAGGGATGAGTAATGACCATGAGGTACAGAAGAATCGTCCGTTGCCTGAAAAATAGGCAGCAAATAGTCTGGACGCTCATGAAATTCCGTCAGCATGTTGATATGGAAAGTTTTATGCTTTCCATCTATATCGACCACATAGTCAACATCGGAAATTCGTGAGACTATTGCATATGGACCTTTCCATGCAATCAGAAGTCTATTTTCCCTACTGGGGAGTAGGACGAATGCTTTGTCACCTGGACAAAGTTGTCGTAGACATCTGTTCTTGTTAGCAAACTGCCTTGCTTTTTCTTCAGCAATTTCTGACGAAGCAGTAGCTAGTTTGCATGCCTCAATGATCTTTTGCCTCAGAGCAATGACATACTCATATGAAGATTGAGTGTCATCACTAATATCATCGGCAGTGATGAGATCGTGTAATAAAGACATAGGGCCGCGCGGACGCGCGCCAAAGACAAGTTCAAAGGGAGAAAATCCAGTGTGTTCGTTTGGGACCTCTCTATAGGCAAAGAGAGCTGCAGGTAAAACCCTGTCCCAATCTTGAGGATGATCTTCAGTTATCTTACCAAGTAAAGTCTTGAGCGTTCTATTCAGACGCTCAACTAACCCATTAGACATAGGATGATAGATGCTACTGAGAGATCTTTTAATGTGTAAGGTAGACATTACTTGAGACATAGTATCAGATATGAGTTGAGTGCCATGGTCTGACAGTATTTCTCTGGGGAACCCCAAGCGAGAAAATATCAGCCAAAGAGCATCTGCGATATCTGTAGTAGATATGCTCTTTAGAGGGATCGCCTCTGGCCAACGTGTGCACATATCGACACATGTAAGGATAAACTGATGTCCTCTGGCCGACTTTATCTTAAAAGGGCCAATAATATCTATGGCCATTTTTTGGAATGGCCGAATAGGGATGTCAGCAGCCTGGATAGGCGCAGCATGTCGTGGTCCTCTAGATTTGACCTCCTGACATACCTGACATGATCGGCAGTATATACGGATGTCCTTGTTAACAAAGGGCCAAAAGAAAGCCGCAAGGACTCTCGACTTTGTACGGGAAAATCCCATGTGTCCAGCACATTGTGAGTCATGAGCATGTTGCAATATTTGCACTCTCATACTCTTGGGAACAAGAATTTGCGAATGTGCTGACGTAGCCGAGTCTTGTACCATACGTACAAGTACGCCGTTTTTCATTTCTATCCAAGATTTTCTTTGTGTATCCTTATTTGGATCACCTTTCTTCGCAAGAATGAAGAATTTCTTTAGCGTAGGATCTTCTTCTTGTAATTTTATGAACGAGTCACGAGAAATAACCAAGGTACTATCTTGGCTATGAACTTCATTATTCAACGAAGTTTGCGGTGTTTGTAGAGCTTGTGCTCTTGTAACCACTGCATTGGTAGCTTGCATATTATCATCTTCCCAAGCAGCAATCTGCTGTGGGGTACATTCCCTAACTCCGTGGATACGACCAATAATAAGGTCCGCAATTGGATTAGGTAAGAGACAGGCATGCACATCTCCCGTAAAGAAAGGAGTGGCAATGTGAATTACAGCAGTAGGATATTTCTCTAGAGTGCCGCCAAATGTGACACATTTGATAACCCTTCCTGTCGCACAGGATGGATCTACAAGCGATTGTCTAACACCAATAGTGGTGCATCCGGAATCGAAAAGTAGTGAGACCGGAGTATTATTAACAAGACCCTTATGTAGGATTAGAGAACCTCTCCCGTCATGTGCAACCGAAGCAGGAAGAGCGGGGAGAGGGTGACCACAACTCAAAGTCGATATTGTAGTTGGTTCGAACAAAGTACTGCATTGGGGGCACTTGTTTGCTCTCCCAAAGTCAAAAGAAGAACAAGTGACAGCGTCAGAGTTTTTATTATCAGAAACCTGAGATTCTTGTTGAACCGAATTAGCCTGCTGATATCTCTTTTTTTTGTATTGAGATCTACCGCGACTACTATTACCTCTGAAGTTATCACTGTTGTTAAATTCTCTGTAGTTATTATTGTCTCTATTATAACTGTTATCATGTTTCGAACTACAGTTTCCATGATTATTATCATGTCCACATTGATGTGAACATCTATTTGTTTGGTTTTGAGGTTTACGCGAGGAAAAGCCTCTGTTACCATATCCTCTTCTGAAATGCCTAAAATTATTAGGTTGGAAGTAACGAGGACTGTCAGCTCGTCTCCAATTCTTCGAAGAAGAATCACCCTGAAATTGATTTCCATAATTTTGACCGTAACTACGGTTACTTTTCCTATCAAAATTTTGTTGGAATCTATGACTAGAGTTTTGACCATAAGGTGCTGCCGAAGCAACTGGCAGACCTTCTTTTACTTTAGAGTTACTAATGGTTACGTGAGGATGCGCAGTTATATACTGGCTACAGAAATCTTCCATTTCTTTTATTGTTTTAGGTTTACGTTCATGAAGGAAAGCAAGGAAAGACTCATTAACAGAAGACATGACTTTGTCTCTAAGTACTAAGTCTATAAGTCCTTCATAAGTTTTTTCTATCTTAGACAGCTCCACCCAACGTAAAAAAGTAAGACGTATCTTTGAAATGAATTCAGAGAATTGCACACCAGTTTCTGGCAACATATTTTTAAATTGAAGACGATAGCCGTCTTCGTCAAGTTGATATTTCATTAACAACATAGCTCTGACAACATCATAGTTGTTCTTGTCAGGCTCATCTACCATGCTTAACATATTCATAGCATCACCTCTAAGTATTTTGGACAAATGATAAACCTGCAATGATTTATCTATGTTATGTACTTACATGAAGTTTCAAATCTGTCCAGATAGAATGTTATATCGTCGATGGAAGCATCGAATGGTGGTAGATTAAGCTTGAATGTGCTTGCCTTAGTCTTATCTGAGACCTTATTTGCATCATTAGCATTACCCATGTTCATCACCTTTAATTTCTCAACTTCCAAAGCTAAGAGTTTTTCTTACTGCTCCATTTTTGCTTTTCTCTCATCAGACTCTCTTTGTAACTTCCTTTCTTCAGCTTCAGCTCGTTTCTCTAATCTTTATTTTTCAGCCTCTATTTCAAGTCTTTTATTTTCAGCCTCTATTTCAAGTCTTTTATTTTCAGCCTCTTTTTCAATTCTTTTATTTTCAGCCTCAAGTCTTTTCTCTTCAGCTTTTGCTTCTGCTTCTCTTTGTAACTTTTTTTCTTCAGCCTCAGCTGGTTTTTCTAATCTTTTAATTTCCACCTGCATCTGCAGTTTCTTTTGTTCAGCTTCCATTGCTTTATCATATTGAGCAGTTGCAAATTCTTCTAACTTATCACCAGTCTTCCCAAGCAATTTACCCTGCTCAATAAAGTGCTCAAATGTAGCCATGATGAGTAATAATATGAGTCCACAACCTGAAATAATTAATTATCTTATTTCAAATTTAATTATAACAAGTCTTAAATGAAGCACTTGTTTACTCACAACACTATATTATTATCCCAATCTCTGTGGGAAACAAGTCTTATATCAAAGAACTTGTGTATAGACCTTTTTGAAATATCATCAATCAACTCTTGATCATAGGTGCACTATCGGAAATTTGCACACCCTACAGAAAACGCTCACGATAGACGACCTCTATCACGTGGTATGATCTAAGGGAGACTCCGCCCAACCGAAAAACCCGCAGAAACATAAACATATAAATATAAATATACAAATAACATATAAACATATAACATGTAAACAAAAGAATGAGATGAAACACAGAAGACTCAGTAGAAGTATAAGGGCACAGTTCACAAACAAACAGGCCACTTAACTTATGGGTATCCAAACGTCAGCCACAGCAGAAAAAACAGATGACAATCAGCGTCCTAAGGAATGAAGATCCAACGATGATGGTACATCTGGACTGCTCCAACTGCCATGACGATGGTACTTGAGCTTCTGAACAGTACTGGCAGTGTACAGGTAGTGTAAATAACGGCACTTGACCTTCTTATACAACCGTAAATTGCTTGAATCGGTACTTGGCCTTCTTGAGGAAACAACTTGTATCAACCGGCACTTGACCTTCACAAACGACAGCAACTTGTGTTATCCGGCAATATATAACAATGCCGGGTACTGTCAAATTTCTTGCTTCTGGCAAAAAGTTACAATTTCGATCTTTTCCGGGCAACGCCGAGTACTTTTATAATTCTGTATGTAGATGTAGAATGTCGAATGAAAAATCGCTGTATGTTGATTTCTTGAACGATGCAGTTTGTTGAATTCTTGTTGAATGAAGCGGGTAAGGGACCCCGAGTATGCTGGTACCAGATCAAACCAGCTTATGGCCACCAAATGTTGCGTAATATTACGTGTGTTGTGTATAAATGTTCTGTGGAGGATGTCACGTTTGCCACGCAACGTTGAGGGTGTTGTATCTCATCTGCTTCTCTCAAGGTATTATGATACTGGCCTTTGCAGAGTAGTGTGCCACCCTCAGACACCAGGGATGATGAGGCGTAGTAACATGGTGTCTTTAGTCTGGTTTAAGTGTGTAGGATGTAGATGTGTATTCAAACAGTGGGCATTACAAACAAGGCAATCCACACAATGACGTCACGTTAACTCACGATGTGAAAAGTCAATAAAGCTTTAAACAGCAGTGATGGTTTTTTGGCAACATATATTGTGTACGCCACAATGACAAAATGCATGGACATCGTTATGCAGAAAACATCACAGGTATTTTCACAACAGTCATTGTATCATCGAAGTAGTCGATTCAACAGGCACAGCAGACAGCATAATATTAATGTACATTATATGCCTTTTAGGATATCGTAAACCGCTGTACATGTAGTCAGGTAGTAAACTTCCCCTTTCCATAAGAGCTAGTAGATATCAACTAGGAGATTAAATATGGTCTCCTCAATTTGACCTCAACAAGACAGGCATGTCTTTTGAGCGCCACATTATCGTCCTCTATGTTCCTTATACAGCAAAGGTATCAAACCTAGATCCATCAACAAAGGTCAGGAAGCAAATAGTCCGTAGGACAGGCATCAATCGATGCGTGACAATACAAGTGGATCGTGAGCTGAGCAAACTTGTCATAATATAGACTTTATAATAAGGCAGGCTAAGCAAAAGTCAACATCACAAGATGGCGATAAAGTTACTCAGCAAAAAAGGATTCAGTTACCTGTCATCAGGAATTAAATCACATAAATCACATATGCCTCCAGGCATTTGAAATAACATAGAGATATATCATCTCAAAGAAGGAACAACAATGATGAGGACTCCTTCCTGAATAAACTAAGCGAAGACTAGCACATCGCTACGTCTCGCCTTATCAGCTTCTCTGCTCCGACTAACCTGGGCGGAAATCATTGAAACAACGCCACAAAAAGAGACATGCGCAAAACACCCGAATCGAATACAACTCAGCCAAATTTACGAAACGAAGAATGTTCTACGATGTTCGACTAAAGACCTTTTACCTTAAAAGGAAATGAATCTTGAAACATTGCGATTGCCAACTGTTTTCAAAGAACTGGCGATCTGAGCGCTCCATAAATGGACATGACTCAAAATCGTTCACACAACTATCGGCAACCCTAGCTATCAAGAAAAGACAACTTCTTGACGATAGCTATCAAGATTAGACGACTGTAGAAATAAAAGTGACTACAATTACATGAGTTCCTTCCCATGCATTAAAAAATTAACTATAGTCAGAATGCATGGTCAGAATAAGTTGCGACAAGTTTTTAGCAGCAACAATTAGGTCTTGAGTACTTCGGTTTGCTCGGAATCCGCACTGGACCTCATCCAACTGTGGCTCAGCTAGGCGTCGGAATCTCTGCTCTAGGATTCTAGAGTAGATTTTACCAGGGACACTGAGAAGGGATATGCCTCTATGGTTTCCACATTGTCGATTGTCACCCTTTTTGAAAATTGGTGTTATGATGGCAATCTCCCAATCCTTTGGTATGGTCTTGTTGTACCACGCTGCCTGTAAAACCCTTAAGAGTAATAGGTCGCCTGATGCTCCCATGAACTTAACCATTTCTGGTGTTATACCATCATGCCCTGCTGCTTTGTCCATCTTGATTTTCTCCATTGCTGCCTTCAGTTCTTCCATCTTTATGGCATCTTCACCATCATTGGTTTTCTCTTATGTGCTAGTGGTTATCATTTCTGATGCTTCACCATGCTCACCATCCAGGAGTTTTGAGAAATATTCTTTCCATCTTTCCATTACTTCCTTCGGGGCAGTAAGCAATTTGCCTTGCTTGTCCTTTTATAAATTTGAGAGGGCATTGTTTTTCCTTCCTCGTGTTCTTTGGGGTCTTATAGAACAATTTCTGGTTTTCTTGCGCATCTTTTTCTAGCTTTTCTCCAAATTCTTCCCAGGACTTCTGTTTTGCTGCTAGCACTTTGTTCTTTGCTTCTGTTCTGAGTGTCACATATTCTCTATATTTCTCCATTTGTCCTGTTGTGTTTTTAGCTCCTAAGTATTGTTTCCATGCCATTTTCTTCTCTCTTATTTTCTCTTTGACTTCCTCTGTCCACCAAGGTGTCCTCTTTCTCTTGTTCCCAAGTCGGACTTCACCACATGCTTCTGCAGCAGCTGTCTTTATGATGTCCTTGAATTTAAGCCAGAGGATTTCCAAGTCATCAGGTTGTTCTTCTGTGTTACTCACCGCTGCAGCAATAAGCCCCTGATATCTGGTCTTAATTTCTGGCTCTCTCAGCTTGTGCTCATTTCTCCCGTTTGTTTCCTTAGTTTCTTGCGTGATGTTGGGCAGTTGTTCTTTTGATTGTTAGCAGGTAGTGATCACTTCCAATCTCCGGCCCCCTCCAGACTCTAGCATCTCGGACATATTTGAATGAGCTTCTCCGAACAATGGCATAGTCGATGACTGACTTCTCATTCTTTGTTGGTTCACATCTAGTGTATGCATGTACGCGCTTATGGGGGAACTTTGTGTTTGTAATGATCATATTCTGTTCACTGCAGAATCTAAGGAGTCGCTTTCCATTGTCATTGAGAGTATCTTCTCCATATCTTCCGATAACTCCACCCCATCTAGCATGGTCATTTCCAACTTTGGCATTGAAATCTCCGAGCATGATAATTTCATCTAGGCAGTCATCCAATGTCCTTTGAAGCAGCTCGAAGAATTCCTTCTTGACCTCTGCTCTCTCATCCTCATTTGGCCCATACACTATGACCAGGTTGACTATGGTTTCTCCTTCTTTTAATTTTACAACCATAATGTGCTCCGAGACAAAGTTCCATCCCTTGATACTATCTTTTTGGTTTTTGGCCACAATGCAACCCACGCCTCCTTTAGCTCTTTCAGATGTGGGTACACCACTGTAGAGCAGCGTGTTGCCATCGAGATCCATGACTCCTTGTCCTTTTTTCTTTGTTTCCGTTATAGCCAGGATTTCTAGTTTGCTTTCCTCATCTCTTCCACCAGCTCCTCTTCTTTCCCATTTATACTTCTTGTGTTCCAAGTTCCATAAGTCGTTGTCCGTAGTCTGTTCCAGTTCGTCGCCTTTAGAATCAGTCCGGTTTTCTCTCTTGTAGTTCTCGTAATTAAAAGTTTAAAGCAAACAGGTGATTGGCCTGTTGTACCTTTGCATGGTGGAGGGGCTGCCTCCTTACGGCCTCCATGCAGGCCGCCTTCCTCCTTTGTTCAGCTGGGCTTGGGACCGGCCTAGGCGGAGTTCCAAATACATTCACCTACACTAATCTCAAACACTTTACCCCTTAAACCCATGTATACCTGAAACTCATCTAATCACTCAATTCTCTACCCAGCCACACCCTCTCACTCACCCATCACTCACTGATCTAATTACACTCACTCACCCATTCAGCCACACCCATTCACTCATGCATTTAACCCCACCTACTCATTCATCTATCCAGCCACACCCACTCATGCACCCATTCTGCCACACCCACTCAATCCCCATCAAATCACATCCATTCATTCACCCATTTAGCCTGATAAACTCACTCACCCATTCAACCACACCCACTCACTCACAGATCCAATCACACCCATTCACTCACCTATTTAACCTCACCCACTCACTCACCCATTCAACCACACCCACTCACTCACAGATCCAATCACACCCATTCACTCACCTATTTAACCTCACCCACTCACTCACCCATTCAACCACACCCACTCACTCACAGATCCAATCACACCCATTCACTCACCTATTTAACCTCACCCACTCGCTCACCCATTCAGCCACACCAACTCACACCTATTTTTCTTCTTCTTCTTCGTTCGTCCTAAAAAGGACGTTGGTTGCGTTGTGCCAGTTTACAGCGAAGCTGCGATATCTGCGCCTTACGGCCGATACATCCGACTTCCGCCCTGCATTTTTGGGACCGGGTTAGCCTTCCCTCTTCGATCCCTACTCTCTCCGCCAGACTGCAGTGATGCAGCCTGTTTCCAGGACCACCACTTGGAGGTGGAGTAGGGTCTTGGTCAGCTCTGGTTCGCTGACCCTGACGCAAACAGTCAAGCTATGGGTCGCTGACTGCATTCTCTATTGTTGCGTCTTTGGGTCCCACTCACCTATTCAGCCACACCCACTCTCACCCTTTTAACCACACACACTCATTCATCTAAACAAACCCACTCACTCATTAACTCATCCAAATCACGCCATTTACAAACCAGGCTAGTCTGTTTTTTCATCAATATTTTAATTTCACAACACACAAATTCTTCTATACATCCATTTTATCTATCTACTTACTTACATACCTACCTACTTACCATCCTACTTACGTACTTACCTACTTACCATCTTACCTACAACTCGTGCTTTTCTACAAAGTCACGTAATAAACATGTATCCATTATCCAACAACAGTCACACAACAAATACTGGCACCTGAAATCCAATAATTGGATCTATCATCCACTAACGCTAGTATCCAATTATCAGTCAACTGTCCACTAGATATCTGTATCTCCTATCTTGTAACCAATCAGTCATCCACTAAACACTAGGCCACTAATGAATCCTTTAAAAATATAACGAGTCACAATTAATAAATAATAGACGTCTGAGACTTTATTAACAAAGGCAATTATTGTATCAGACTCGCAATCCATGCTTCGAAAGGTCCAAAATGGTTGGCTTCGACATGAATGGAAAACCTCCATAGAAGCATCAAATCTTCAAGAACTGATATGGATCTGCTGTCCTGGTCATGCCGGGGTACGTGGCAATGCAAGAGCTGACAGACTAGCTTCAAAAGCACCCATAAAAGGTGCATTGGCCATGGATAAGGAAGAAATACTGAGGGCGATTCATGTTTGTCTATTAGAGAATGACACTGAAATCGATGAATCAAGGCTAAAATTGCTGGAATTCGGCATCAAACGTAAGACCAGCAGGGATGGACGTATGAGATGACGCACCCGCGTGTATACAACCTGTGCGCAACAGGAACAATTAGCATTCATCCTTTTCGACATTTGCTGCGGGAGACTGAGCACTTATGGGTTTGCCCGGAGTGCAATGACGTCGATTCTGATTAACATTAACATTAATATTAACAATTTAGACATATTTTTAGACAATAAAAAAACAAAATACTAATTTTAAAAATATGTGACAGCTTGATAGTTTTATTATACAGAAATATATTCATTTTTACCCCCCCCCCCCACCCCCCCCCCCCCCCCCCCCCCCCCAATATAAGATAATTACATAAAAGTAAGGTACAACTACAAAGAGACTGAATTTGATAAAAATGCATACATATTTTATATTATAACATAACAACAGTAACTCAAAAATATTAATACTTATAATAATACAACTTTTTATAACATCTTCTGTTTTCTTATTTGATCCTTAGCCGCCGACTGTCTAAGCAGTCAGTGGCCATCACGCCTGGTGGCGTCTTTTAGGGCGGCAACAAACTGCTTCCACCTTGCTCGGTCGGTGGCCATCCTTCGTACAGTGCCCCAACTATGGTTCATTCTTTGCATCTCAGCCTCCACAGTCCTCCGCCAATATGTCTTTGGTCGGCCTCTCTTTCGTTTTCCTTCCGGGGTCCATAATAGCATAGCTGTTCTTGTGATGGCATCGGGGTCTCTTCTGAGGACATGGCCAACCCAGCTCCAGCGTCTGCCAGCTATGATGGTGTGCATGTCCTCTCGGTTGCTCCGAGTAAGCAGTTCTTGGTTGGTGATGGTATTCGGCCAAAAGATTCGGAGAATTTTTCTTAGGCAGATTGTGTGGAAAGAGGACAATTTCGATATTTCCTTTTCTGTTACTCTCCAGCATTCCGCACCATAGAGAAGCACAGAAAATACACAGCTCTGATATAATCTTAATTTTGTGTTTGTGCTGTAGTGAGAGGACTTTCAGATGTTGTTTAGGCTAAAAAAGGCTGTTCTTGCTTTATTTATAAAATAATTACACGTAAAAAGTATATTAAATTATAAAATCAATTCTTATCTTTTTTCCTGAATTCGCAAACCTGTCAACTACATTTTCTATGCTTATGTCGATATCTTGATGTACATGCATTACCGCCAACCCTAATTATCTTTCTTGTGTTATCCTATTTCTCAGCCACGTTTTCAATCCGCAAAGAGCCGAAAAGCTACGCTCCGCACTGAGCACTCTGATAGGCAGTGTTAATACAATGTGTAATAAAGTCAGAGGAACAGGCTGGCTTTAGACCAAAAAGAAGTACCTCAGAACAAATCTTCAATATTAGATTACTTATCGAAAAACATCTCCAACATCAACACGATTTATACCATAACTTCATCAATTTCACAAAGAGCCGAAAAGCTACGCTCCGCACTGAGCACTCTGATAGGCAGTGTTAATACAATGTGTAATAAAGTCAGAGGAACAGGCTGGCTTTAGACCAAAAAGAAGTACCTCAGAACAAATCTTCAATATTAGATTACTTATCGAAAAACATCTCCAACATCAACACGATTTATACCATAACTTCATCGATTTCACAAAAGCCTTCGATCGAGTCTGGCATGAAGGCTTATGGCAAGTAATGAGAAAATTCAATTTTGATACCAACATCATAGATATCATTGAAGCACTATACAAGGACGCAAGCAGTGCTGTTTTTGCAAGCAACGACATTGGAGAATTTTTCAAAACAACTGTAGGAGTTCGGCAGGGATGTATCCTGTCCCCAGTGCTCTTTAATATTTATCTAGAACATATTATGCAGGAGGCTCTCTACGATTATAAATCAACCATATCGATTGAGGCCGACCTCTGTGCAACCTACGTTTTGCTGATGATATTGATCTGATAGCTGGATCAGAATCAGAACTTCAAGACCTTACCTCTAGACTGGAGAAAGTAACAAGAACGTATGGGATGGAAATTAATATAGAAAAAAAGCAAGATATTGGTGAATAGCCATAAGAAACATGTTCCGACCAACATTACGTTAAATGGGCAAATGTTAGAAGAAGTTAACACCTTTAAATATCTCGGGTCCACTATATGCAGTGATGGAAGATCAATTAAAGAAATCAAGACAAGACTTGAGATGGCCTCAGCTGCCATGACAAGGTTGAATGTGATCTGGAAAAGTAACATCAGTTTTCCTGTGAAGATCAAATTATACAAATCACTTGTATTATCTATTCTCTTGTATGGGTGTGAGAGCTGGACACTCACTGCAGATACGGAGCGAAGGATTCAGGCTTTCGAGCATAAATGTTATAGAAGAATTTTGCGCATTTGCTATAAAGAGCACAAAACAAATGTCTATGTTAGAGAGAAGATAAACACCTATGCAGGCCACCAAGAACCACTTTTGTCAACAGTGAAACGTCAAAAGCTTGCCTGGTTTGGGCATGTAACTCGTCATGACTCCCTTTCGAAAACGATCCTTCAGGGAACAGTCGAAGGTAAACGGAGAAGAGGAAGGCAGAGAAAATCCTGGGCTGATAACATCAAAGAATGGGCAGGACACGGTTTTTCCACACTTGTACGCATTGCTGAGGATAGAGAGCAGTGGAGGACCCTGTCTGCTGATGCTTCCACCATGGCACCCCTACGACCCATGACCGGTTACGGGCTGAGATGAGATGAATAAAGTGTGACAATTGGGATAAATGTCACGATCACATTTATACTTTTACAGTTGGGAGCCGCGCTGGTGTAATGGTTACCACATTGCGCTGGCGATCAGGTGTTCACGGTTCAAGCCCGGGCGTGAGCATTTTAAGAAGTATCATCGAACGGGATTTTGACTGAATAACCTGAACGGCTCCTGAGATAAACCCTCTGTGAATGGGAAGGAGCGAATCTCCTGACCGGGTTGGAAGGAAAGTCCACAGGCTCCCCAGCCTCGCAATGACATGTCATTGGGCCGAAGGGCTGAAAGCCCAAGTACCGCTGGTTAAGGGGAAAAAAATACTTTTACAGGATCTTTCATCACTTTCTTGATTTTGAAGAAGCCGCAAAGATTTAGCTAGCCAGATCGTAACTTCTGCTCTAAAGATTTGTAAAGAATTTATTTGAATTTTCATTAACATGGTCTCACATTTTGTTCCTAATCTTTCAGTATATGTTTGCAGATCTTCTTTATTAACATTTGGTTAAACTGATTGGAAGAAGAGCATTTAAATGGAACACAATAAGCGTATCTTCTCAAAAACGCAACTTGACCTCAGTTACCATAAAATCCAACATAGGAATAAATAAACTTCTACAATTTTCTTCCACACTACTCAACTTTGTTGATTATGAATAGGCTTTAGCAGTATACACAGGGACAGTCTTTGGAAAATACTGACGGCTTATGGAATTCTCAGCTGCATTGTTTCCATCATAAAAAGCCTCTATGCTAACATAACATGTAGTGTTGGGCAGAGCAACCTAACCTTTGAGGTGAAGACAGGAGTACGACAGGGATGCCCCTTATCAACCACTTTATTACTGACAGTCATAGACTACGTGATGTGCGAGACAAATGAGGGCAGTCCAAGAGGAATAAGATGGACAACGTTTTCTACACTGGAAGAATAAGGTATGAAGATGACATTGCACTACTTGCACATTCACATCAACACATCCAAGAAAAACAAAATTTTGTATGGCAATGTTAGCAGTTCTCAAGCTGATGATGATGGAGGTAATCAAAAGCTGAGAGAAGATATTGATTATATATTTGTGTGTGTGTGTGTGTGTGACCAACCTATGTCGGAATTATCTCCGAATGCTTGTTTCTGTTGAGTCTCTTTTAATCCTTGCTGTCGTCGTCCATTTTCCTGCAAATACGAATAATAATATGTATCTGTAATAAGCAAATATACACAAGTCAGCAAAAGCAGTTTGACATTATCATCATAACTAACAACATCAGTTTGATAGCATCATCAGTCGGCTTGTAGTATCTAAACTAACTACATAATGCAACTGCTACCACCAGCCATTTAAAAAAGCAATACAAGATTCGCCATTTACAATTCATTATCAACATAAACTTCAATGTCAATAGTTTTTTTAAATTTAATCAGCATAAATTTCCCATATTCTGTTCAATCTCTGATGGGTTAACATTAGGATATATTGTCTCTAATTCTAGATAACACTTTCAGCTACCCATACCTGATCATTTATACTTTCCATTTATTGTAAATAGATTGAATTAAAAGTCTCAAATTGTGTGAATGTGCATGCCTGTTTTCCTTTTATTTCCCCATATCTGTTATGGTGTTACTGTCCTAAATTTAGATAGGTATAGAGAGTTATTTGGTCCCGTTTGAACAGAACAGAAAAAGTGGGGTTATCCGAGAAAGAAAGTGTTAGAATAACTTCCACGAGTGAATAGATTAAGGTGAAGATCTGTCTCTGGAATGAGTGAATTCTCTAGTCCAGCCTAACTATACGACTATCTTTTGAAGAAGACGATCTACCACACTTCCCTATAATGTTAATTATAAGTTATCCACACACACACACACACACACACACACACACACACACACACACACACACACACACACACACACACACACACACACACACACACACACAGAGTTTTGTGACAACAAAACGTACAAACGTGAAAACTATGGTAAATGGAGATTGGGTATAGGCTAGGCTGACCAACACAATTAATTAAGTTTTTGTTTAGTTTATTATCGTTAAACTCCTCACAACATCAAACATATAGAAATCAATAAAATCATAGGTTACAGAATTATGACAATAACCCCATAAAGTGCCCTCCCCTCTGTTGAGAAAAGATCCCGCAAGAAGTTAATAACCCCAAAAAGGTCAAAGATTAACACTATGGTATAGAATAGACAGTATTTCTTTCTTTTTCTTTGATCCTTAGCCGCCGACCGTCAAAGCAGTCAGTGGCAATTACGCCTGGTGGCGTCTTGTAGGGCAACAACAAATTGATTCCACTTTGCTCAGTCGGCGGCCATCCTTCGTACAGTGCCCCAACTCTGGTTCATTCTTTGCATCTCAGCCTCCACAGTCCTCCTCCAAGTTGTTTTTGGTCGGCCTCGCTTTCGTTTTCCTTCAGGGGTACATAGCATAGCTGTTCTTGTGATGGCATCGGGGTCTCTTCTGAGGACATGGCCAACCCAGCTCCAGCGTCTGCCAGCTATGATGGTGTGCATGTCCTCTTGCTTGCTCCGAGTAAGCAGATCTTGGTTGGTGATGGTATTCGGCCAAAAGATTTGGAGAATTTTTCTTAGGCATGTTGTGTGAAAAAAGGACAATTTCGACATTTCCTTCTCTGTAACTCTCCAGCTCTCCGCGCCATAGAGAAGCACAGAAAGCACACAGCTCTGATATAATCCTAATTTTGTGCTTGTGCTGTACTGAGGGGAAAAAAATAGACAGTATAGTAAAGACCAAAGTTTTTACTTAAGCTATCCCAGTAAAATAATCAAGTTAGCGAACCAAAAAAAAAGAAGTGGGTACAATGATTATACAAAAAGAAATATTCACTCCTCTTTCTTTCACTCTGTCAAATTTTTGGCCACATACAATCTCGCTTACCTACTAGTTAGTTAACAACCTCTTGAACGTACACATCAATGAACATGTATCACAATCCAGTGTTGTGCTTCTCCGAAGTGAGCCCCAGTTCCTCCACGAATAATTAATTTTCCTAATGGGGAACGCCTACTTTGGTGGTGGATTATTGGATATGAAAATGTTACATCAGATAGTTCAGGTAGCAAAATATAAACCGCGATCTAGTGTTCACAGTAGACAGTACTCCCAACAGCTAAAGGAACATCGGGTTGGTAACTGTTACTAGAGATAATGATGATGATGATGAAGGTATATCCTATCGGTTTTTCTCTCTGGTGTTGAGTGCCGATTCTGAAACAATGTATTCTCCTGGGTAAATCCACTTGGGAACACAGTTGTCATTAGTCGGAAAAATATGTGTGTATATTTGGCCACAGCGGGCTGATAAAATAAATGCAAAAAATCTGGGTATTTTGTGTGTCCAGTTACTTTACTCTTATTGTTTATATTTTTTGTCTCTCTCTGAATGAAGCAAGAGGACCGAACAGGTCAACCTCGAAGACAAGATAATAAATAAGAATTGTTACTGGTGCTATTTGACCGCTGGCAGCTGGTTTGTGATCCGTACGCAATCAGAAATGAAACAATCTCCACGAAATGCTATGACATACTTTTACAATGGCTCTAGTATAACGAGCTAGATTATCCAAATGTTTTCTGAGCGACTGATAAATGACTTTGGGAGGACGGAGTATTTATACAGAAATAGTGTTATTTCACTAAAGGTTGCGAGAAATCACGCCTTCGATCGTATCAGGGGAAATCAATGAGTTTGACTCCCGAGGTAAAGAATTTCTGCTCACCGATGCCGAAACGACATCACAAAGCCCTGGCCATGCAAACAGGCCTCTTTGATTTCGTCTCTCTGCTGTAGATCAATGAATTACGTCCCCTGGGATCACGGACATCAAACACACTGCAGAATTTCTGCCCGTCCTTCCCCTCTTCAAAGAACCTAATAATCTCTAAGCACGCTTCCGTCTGTCAACCAATGATGATTGGCAATCAGCTCACGTGATAATTACGATAATCGAATCATGCTCTCGCTGACTGTTATCTAGCCTGTACGAACGTAGGTAAACAACTTGTCAGCGCATGTAACCAGAAGAAATAGGCGTGGCTTCAACAGTGAGTAATTCAGTCAGCGAATTGCATGGTTTTGCGTAGCAAAAATTATAACCTTAGATGGGGGAGCAAAGGTGGTCGGGTCACTGTTGCACTATTTACATATATATGTAACAGTTACAAGGGAAGAAGGGTGTGAAAGCCTGGGGTGTTTGAGATGATACCCAAGCCTTTATTTATTTGCCATTTTTCAAAGATATTACTAGAACCTCATTAGACCTTAACTTTCTAGCCGTACCCCATCTAATCATCAAACATTCAAAACTTTCCCTTTTTTTTAAATCTTCACTTCTGCAGGAGTAAGTTTTTAGGTTTTCTACTGCCAGACTTTACCAGGTCATGTACAGCTTTACAAAAATAATGTCAGGACATCATATATACCAGAATAAATGTGTTGAGTAGAAATTGTTGCGTGGGAAAAATGTGTCTGCATGTTCATTTTCACGTGTAACTCTACAAGAACAATGCGTTTTATTTGTGATGCCGCACTGATATCTTCTCTCAGTGTTACCTTTTTATATGTGACATTTAATAATTTGTTTGAATGTGATCTGTTGGTGTAGTAATATATATGAATAAATAGTCTACGTTGTTAGCTGTAGATAATTCACAAATGAAAAATGCTATATATACTATCAGCCTGTGATCTCTCAAAGATCCCTTGTTTGTTGTTCTCTATTTATGGTTTTCTATGCAGATGACTTCTTCGTGTGTTATCTCACTCTGTCACTGCACGCAAGTATCTTTTCTGCAAGTTATTTGCATTTACACAACAGGTTTGTCAGGATACCTTCTTCACGCATCGTCTATCATTGTTTGCCTACAGGTACATCTTACGTAAACCTTATCTATCTGTGCAAGCTTGCATGGATAATGTCTCCACATATTACGATATGTTTTTATCTGTAAGCTAATCATGGATAACGTCTATGCATGTTAATATCTGTATAGTCCTGCATTCATAACTTCGCCACGTGTTATCATCTGTAAATCAAGCATAGATAACTTCTCCACATGTTATCATCTGTAAATCCAGCATGGATAATTTCCCCACATGTTGTCGTCTGTAAGCCCAGCATGGATAACTTCACATGTTATCATCTGTAAACCCAGCATGGATAACTTCTCGGCATATTATCATCTGTAAACCCAGCATGGATAACTTCTCCACATGTTAATATCTGTATAGTCCTGCATACTTAGCGTCTCAATATGTGCAGGATTACACAGATGACTTCTGCACATGTTATGACATGTTAACATCTATAATCCCCGCATGGATGACTTCTGTGAATGTTATCATCTTGTCAACCATACATCAATAACTTCTTTACACCTTATCAACTTGGATATGTATACATTAAAGAATTATTAATGTTCTGTATTTTTTTAACTTTAATGCATCTCTTATTATGTTTGTCAATGTGTTTTTCTGTATCTATTTTATCTGTAACATCTGTGTGCTTGTTGATATGTTTATCTATCTGTCTATCTATCCCTGTTTGCTTGAATGTCTGTAAATCTGTACTTTTCTCATCTAATAAGTTAAACCCTCCCCTCTCTCTCTAACTCTCTCTCTCTTCCTATCTCTCTCTAACTCTTTCTGTCCCTCCCTCCATCTCTCTCTCTCTCCCTCTCTCTCTCTCTCTCTCTCTCTCTCCGTGTGTAGTTTTAATATTATATAACTTTTAACTGCACAAGCACTGTTGGGACACTCTGTATATGTTCTAAATTAGTAAGAATGAACTTGGCTGAACAGATAGGTCATGGGAAACACCGGGAGAGAGGTTTACAGACATATGGCTGGTACTGGTCCTAATGACAACATTGACCATCTTACAAGAAAGGATCGGAGCATCATTTTTCGGCTCAGATCACAACATATACCACTCAATAGTCACGTGAACAGAATCCAACCACAACATATATCACTCAGTAGTCACTTGAACAGAATCCAACCACAACATATACCTCTCAATAGTCACGTGAACAAAGTCCAACCACAACATATACCACTCAATAGTCACTTGAACAGAATCCAACCACAACATATACCACTCAACAGTCACTTGAACAGAATCCAACCACAACATATACAACTCAACAGTCACGTGAACAGAATCCAACCACAACATATAACACTCAACAGTCACTTGAACAGAATCCAAACACAACATATACCACTCAACAGTCACGTGAACAGAATCAAACCACAACATATACCACTCAACAGTCACGTGAACAGAATCCAACCACAACATATACCACTCAACAGTCACGTGAACAGAATCCAACCACAACATATACCACTCAACAGTCACGTGAACAGAATCCAACAACAACATATACCACTCAACAGTCACGTGAACAGAATCCAACCACAACATATACCACTCAACTGTCACTTGAACAGAATCCAACCACACCATATACCACTCAACAGTCACGTGAACAGAATCCAACCCCAACATATACCACTCAACAGTCACTTGAACAGAATCCAACCACAACATATACCATTAAACAGTCACTTGAACAGAATCCAACCACAACGTATACCACTCAACAGTCACGTGAACAGAATCCAACCACAACATGTACCACTCAACAGTCACGTGAACAGAATCCAACCACAAAATATACCACTCAACAGTCACGTGAACAGAATGCAACCACAACATATACCACCCAACAGTCACGTGAAAAGAATCCAACCACACCATATGCCACTCAACAGTCACGTGAACAGAATCCAACCACAACATATACCACTCAACTGTCACTTGAACAGAATCCAACCACAACATATACCACTTAACAGTCACTTGAACAGAGTCCAACTACAACATATACCACTCAACAGTCACGTGAACAGAATCCAACCCCAACATATGCCACTCAACAGTGTGGTGAAGTGGGATGTTGTAAATATTTATAGGGGACTTAGTGTACTGACTGAGATCAGCTGTGAAGGTATCTATATCTAATAAGAGTAGTGTATTATATATAACCTTACTTGCTGCCACATATGTATACCTCAGTCAGAATTATTCTGGAGTAGTGTGATGACTACGTTATGTGTCTAGGGTATGTGTATGATGAAGTGTAAGTCAAAACACCAACAGACAGATAAACAATTTAATTTATTCCACTACACTTGACAACACTGTGACACTCACATACATAAAACACTCTACAAGGATATCTTAAAGGAGTCACTGATAACTTTTCAAATAACAATATGTATTCATTGCTGTCCTGAATGTATATGTGTCCTGATTCAAATACAAAGGGAACCAGGAATCACAATCAATTTTAATTACAAGTTATATGTACAGAATTTATTAATATGATTCTTGTAGTGACATATATTATTACTGGTATCCTATGTGTGTCAGTTGTGTAGTGTTAATATGAGGTAATACTGGTTTTGTTTTGTTCAAGCTCTGTTGGTATTTGTCATCATGACTTCAATAGTTTGTCTTTATTGGAACTAGTATTGGAGATGTTCTCAGTTCCTGATATTAAAACAATTTAATTCCCCTCTTAATGTTATTTTTACAATGTCATTTTAAGATGGGGGTACATAATGGCCACATCAGCTTATCTTGCGTGATGGCGGCAGGAAAAGACTCCTCTGCTCGATTTCTCCCCTGGGCTCTGGAGACACCTCACTGATAGCTAAATGGACCAAGGAGTATGCTGTCCGACTCTGGATTCAGCAAAGCTCTGACCAGGTGCTGCTCAATAACGTTAAGACCACAGTCCCTGAAAACAAGAAGGATGTACCTTCTACTTCATAACTAATTGATACTCTAGTTCTACACTGAGCACAATACATCACAAATATTGAGTTCAGAGCGTTAGGCCAACTGTCAGCTTCATCTGAAATACTTTATACCAGTATTTCCGTCCCTAATGGTTACTACGCCTCTGCAATTCCAGCATTATTTCTGTCTAATCAATAATCTAGGTGTCAGTGTACTGTTTGGATTAAAAGATATTGAATATTTCAAACCTACCACAATTCATGGAAATACACAGATACGTTGACTAGCAATGAATTCTGGCACAAATACTGGCACAAATTCCCATCTGCTTATGTTCCAGGCTTTTATTTAGCAAAAATATGAGCTGGCTTCAACGCACTGTTGCTTCATCAAGCTTATTTGAACTAGTGGTCTCGAACTAACGCTCTGAATTGTGTATATTCGCAGCTCTAACCAATGAAACCCTGTCCACACATCTTTTCAAAAAATACTCCTACTCCCGTTTCCCCTGACAACGAAAGATAGTATTTATAGTCCGACCAATCGTGTTTAGTCTTATATTTGTTGCGCTTCAATCAATTTGGAGTTAACATGGTAGGCTATTTCCGTACGTAAGGTTTTTTCAAACACGTTATAAAAAAATTTTATGAGCAGAAATGATTTCATGCTGTCAGGCATCCCCACTATTTTATTTTGGTTATAATTTATTAATTCCTAGACTATTTGCGTAACGTTTTACATATTCTTTGTCAGCAAGCCCTAAGGAACCCAAATATACAAATTTAAAAGAGCTAAGTGGCTGCGTTCAAAATATGTAATTTCTTCTACCTCCTGTTTCGAAGATGTGCTGTCTGGGTACTGTAATGTTTTCAAACGTAAACCCATCTAATGTTATCTTTTCTAATAAGCGTTTTTCAGGATTTTAAAACCTAACTCTGGGAAGGTTAGTGTTTTTATCACTGTCCGTCTGAAAAAAAGTTAGTGCATGTGGCCTTACACGCGTGATGGCAGCAATTGTGTATCGCGCGACGCGTGTTTAGTGTTCGTTCGTTTTGGTAACGTAGTATAATTAATGTTAGGATTAATTTAGGTCATTACGCAGTGTGCCTCTCAATGTTTTTCTTAGAAATGCAATACCCGTTTTAATGTGTTGTGGAAACGCTTGTATTTATGCAGTGGCTTATATTTAACGTGGAAACGTTACAATTTGCAGACGAAGCATAAAACAAAGGGGGATTTCGAGTACATTCTTTGTGACAGCACTGTTATTTTACCATTGCTCTTTTCTTTATTAGAATTTATTTGTTAGGCTTTATATTTACCTGATAATTTATATATGTGGATTAGAATATTTCACGACAAACAGCCACGTGAACAGAATCCAACCATAACATATACCACTCAACAGTCACTTGAACAGAATCCAACCACAACATATACCACTAAACAGTCACTTGAACAGAATCCAACCACAACATATTGATACAAACTAGATTTGCTGGTTTCTCACTGAATGTAATTAAACGTTAATGTTATTAGTCTGTTTACACCCACTGTTGCGAGTGTAGTGGTTTGGTCTATATCATCGCCACACAGGCTAATTCAATATATGTGTGCTGCTGACCTGTCACTGTGTCTGGAATGTTGACCTGGGTGTGTGTTGATATGTTCGCACACCACAGTACGTACATAAGGGTACATGCAGGAGTCAAGAAGGGTTGCAAACGACTGGAACAGTTCGATACTGTTTATTCCGTTACAACACAGATACGATGACATAAATGACACACATTCGACAGCAAAACACGAATCATAGTATATAATTTCCACACTGCATCAATACCTGATACGGCCTGTCCTAATCCTGGACTTATAATAGCTTAATAGCTTCATACATCTCCACACTGCAGTTAATATATAATATGGCCTGTCCTAATCCTGGACTGATAATAGCTTAATAGCTTCATACATCTCCACACTGCAGTTAATATATAATATGGCCTGTCCTAATCCTGGACTTATAATAGCTTAACAGCTTCACAAATCTTCATACTGCAGCTAAACATAATATGGCCTACAAAAGTACCTTAATACACAGCGAAGCCTGCATCACCCGGCAGCTTCATTAATCTTCAAAATATAGCCTACAAAAGTACTTCAATACCTAGCAAAGCCTGCATCACACGGCAGCTATAATAAGGTTCATATGGCCTAAACAAATCTTCACTGCAGTGTATCACATAGGCTGTACACACAGCGAAATATATAAGTCGACATTTTCTCAAATCCTACGTAGGCATACATTATCCAAAAACACTGGGACTCGACCTACACGGTCCACGCCCAAAACACAACTCCCTCAATCACACACTAGTCCCGCCAAAAAACCCGTCACGAGATTCGGTTGTCTTGAACACCGTTCTCGATAACACATGCAGACTAGCGAGCTATTCACATGACTCAAAACAGTACAGAATAAATACATTAAACAGCGTTCACACGCTTATCTGTACTCTGTCACCCGAAAATAGGAAAAGATAATTCTATCGTAAAGTCAAACAAGTATCCGCTTAATCAACTCGAAATTTAATTTGTCTAAAAAACCATTCTAAAGATTACTTCCCCTTCCATAAGTTCCACTTGCAACAGTTACCACCCGCTCCGGGAAAAAAAATGCTTCTATCATTTTTTTGAAAAAAATTAAGTCCCAAAAACAAAAAATTTAGAACAAAATGAAGCTCTAACATATGCTTACAAAAATCATCTTATTTTAAATCAAATTATATCTACAACAAATATCAGCATTAAAATGTAAAGTAGCAATTAAAGCATACAGCATAATCAGCTAAGTATAAAAAGTAATTAGCTAAATATACAAATGTGATGAGTTCCAAAATTAAGTCAATTATACGTAGTACAAACCAAACCGACAACAACCGATCGAAAAAGAAAACACAAGATCAATCAAAAGAAGAATGATCTGTAAAAAATGAAAGTAAGAACTCAACAATACTATATACTCATAATTAAGTTGGACAATTACATGTAAAATAAATACAACTATCATAAATAGATATGTTATATCAAGTCATATAACCACTCCAACAATACAAAGAATAGAGGTATAAGTGTTGAAAGAAGACAAAGTATACAAATAGAATCAAGTAAAACGAAGATGAGGTACGAAAGTATAAACAAGATATGAAATCCATACCGAAAAGACAACAGAAAGAAGGAAATGAAATGAAGAATAGTTACCAAAGACAGATAGAAAGCAAAGGCACGAACACAGAGAAAGTCAATAACAGTACATACTAAAAACTGTTTTGATCAGATAACCTATTCATAAATAAATATATAAACATGATCGAAAAGCACAACACAAAATATCAAAGTATATCTATACTAACACCATCAAAAAATAATTTATAACTAAACAAAAGCTAATAAGTAATTTACCCAAGTTACAAGAGTTATACAAAACTAAAAATAAATAAATTATAGGCATCGAACCAATAAGTAATAGCATTGCTATAACTAATACTACCAACGCACAATGAAGCGCTAAAATAAAAAATACATCATCATAAAAAACAACTTTTTACAAGAACTAATCAATCTACATATCAATGATATCACGCAGTCAAATGCTGGGCACACACAACAAAAAATTACAATGCCCAAAAAAAAAATCATTTTTTTTCAACAGTACCGTACAAACATATTTTTTTTTAACGATAAATTACATAAAAACATTATTTAATCTTTAAGTAATTCAGTAATTCTTTAAGTAAAACCTAATAATGAAATCAATATTTTAACAAAATGAGTGAAATATAAAACAAAAATCCTATCTCGAATAAACCTTTAAATCAACACATGTAAACTTAATTTATCCTTTAAGTTCTTTCTGCTGACGAGTACGTTCAGCTCAGTAAAATGCTATTTAGCTATAACTCTATCTCTTACTCAAATCGATAAAATATACATTATAAATAAATCTACACTTTGTTATTACTATGAAATATAAAAAAGGTTCTATAAAAATATCTACAAAAAATAATTTTTTTTTTAAAATAATCTGCTAAGAAAATAATCTACATGTCTGACTGGCAAGAAAATCAAGTTCTGGAAAAATCGAAGTTTCACAAAAAGTTAACAAATCCAAATACAAGATCATGTATGATACATGCAAGCTATTTTCAAAATTACATTTCACAACATACCAGATAATACACATCTTCTCTGTATGTTCTATATATTAATTAATCATGACATCAAAACATGAGAAAAATATAAATTAAGTGAATAACGAACACTCAGGACTATCTAAAAGTAACCACTACATCAACACAATAAATGAGTTTATGCAATCTCATCATGTACAAAACTATCCTAAACAACACAGTTGCAAAAATTCTAAGTTGAACAGAGTAGTATAAAGGATAATAATTACATACTACACATTATCAACACAATAATATATAAATAGCATAAAAATGTATTAATACATCATCAAAATACAGACATATAAATAACAATAAAAAAAATTATGGCAATCAAATGATGCATAGAAATAATCATGACAACAAAATTATATGTTATTTCAAAACAACAACATGTCATGTACTAATATAGAATACAAAAATATTTACTATCTTCACATAAAAAAAATTAAATCAGACGCGAAGTCTCCCACTCTCTTGTAAACATGCTTGACCTTCAGAAAATAACCCCTCAGATTTTAGTTTGACGCTGACAGGTTTCGGTTGACTACTCGAGCGGAAAGTTGACTCACATTTCTGACCGTCAATATGTCACAGAAGCCTTGACCCTTATCGTAACGTAGCTTCTGTCAACAAATACAAATGAAAATTTCCATTTTTCTCGATAGTGAAGTTTAATGAAAAAAAACGTAACGTAGAAATCACGTTTACAATTAACCCAGTACCGGCTTGTGTAAAAACCCGGTCTCTTCACGATGTCACTAGCTCTCTCTATCACATGTAGAATCATAGAATTCTTTGGGGACAACATGACCGACCTTGAATGTCGCCGCTGCCATACGCGGAAACAAAGTTCTATATTCACAACGACAACCAGAGCAGACAATAGTATTCAAGCATCCCCTGTTATTTTTACTCTGTTTACTTTGATTATAAATGACTCTGGGCTCATGTTGAACAAAATTAGCACAATTGCGCTTATTATTTGTTCTATGATCACAATACTTATTATTACCGTTGTCTTGTTTACAAAAAATGACTTTAGTCTTTTGTTTAGGAACATTACTCTGGGTGATGTAAAGCAAACATTTGAAAAGCTATTATCTCTATCATACTTTCCAACATATCTTACAATCAAAACTTTTGAGATTTGTTAAATTGTCTACAGTATCTACGAGAGGGAAAATTATTATTTTCTGATCTCCCTTGGTACTGTTTACTCTTGGGGTTATCTCTCTTTCTAGAACTGTTTTTTGTTTCCCGTATGGGAATATATCTTTACCAACAGTAGTTTCAAACTGACTGTGCTGAGTTTGACAACTGCCAGAAACAATAGTATCTCTATTGTTCCGCATATGGGTTTCATCTTTTGGAACAAGTAGTAAATAGTCTCAACACCCGCTATTAAAATTTCTGAGTATTTCCAGTAGTAGAGAAATATTTGTTTTTATGAATCTTGACCTGAAATTTATCACCTATCTTTTCCAGACCAACAGAACTGGCTGTTACACCAAGAATCTTTGTNGGTCTGACGCCAAGAATTATTACTGGAACTACCAGTAATATTAGAACTTTTAAAGTTGTATTTACCACGATAAGATCTATCTTTACCATGAATGACCTCTCTCTGAGCTACTTTCTGTCTATCATTGTCAACATTGACAGAAGAGCACCTTTTGTTTTTCAAAACCATATCTAGTAAGCCATATATTCTGTCCCTTGCTTCTGCAATTTCATTATTTTTAAGTGAATTCTCTTCCCCTAACCTTCTCTTTAACTCCTTAACAGCCAAAACTTTTTCTCTTTCTTCTGCTAGCACATCTTCAATTTTAGCGTCCTTCTCCTTCTNCATAGTTAACTCTTCTAATTTCACCTTACATCCTTTTCTTTGGTTGCTCTCCTCTGTCGCGCTAGTTTCCTCAAACTCAATTTTGAACCTCTTCTATCTGTGGCTGAAGTCGAGCCACTTGAGCCTGAAGTCCTTGGATTTGAGCAGCTTGTGCCTTTAACTCATTCATATTCTCCGAGGATACATTACTCTTTTCTTTCAGTTGGCGACTGAGACTATCATTGTCATCCAACACATCCTGAAGCATATCTTTATAAGTCTTCTCACAGACATTTCTCTCAACCTTCAATTTCTCATACATCTCTTTCTGTTCTTGAAGTTCCCGCGTGAGATTACCTTTCTGAGCTTCCAAGTCTTGGACCTTGCTTAAAAAAGCTGAGTTTAATGTAGCTTGTGCACTAGAAAGTTCTGAGTTTGATTCAAGTATCTCACTTTTAAGCTTATACACAGTTTGCCTGTAGTTCGCTCTCTTTAGCAACACCTTCTAGGAAATTCTCCCTTTGCTGTAGAGCACTGTTTGTTTACTTTTGCTTGTTTCTCAATTCTCAATTCCCTTTCCTGCTCATCAGATGTATGGTTGTGGATTATGTTGAACATGCTTTGCATTATATGTCCCTGTTCAAGGTCAATATACTGTTGTAAAAACAGACGAAGGTTCCGTAGCAAATTCACCAAATCCTTGGCCATTACCAAATTGCAAAACAAACTTAAAGTTGTTGTTCAGCAAATAACACCAAGGATGTTAACACATTAAACAAAAAAACATCCATAAACCATTCTCCAAGTCCTGCACCACTCAATCCCTTACCATCTCTACCTACCACCAATGCAGACTCCAACATAGGCCTTATATCTGTAGGGCACATATCACGATCCATGGTGATTCACTTACTTAATCAACTATATATAGTAATCACTTATAGTTATGACAAATTACTGTCGCAAAAGGTTTGACAATTACCCTTCCAGCTCACAAAGTTAACTATTTGTCAAGAAATGAGCGTATTCCTCAATTCTGTATCACCAATTCCTTTTTATAGCACCTTTATCAAGTCACATCATTATCAGGAAAATCAACATATGGCAAAAGCCATTAACACCTATGCATCAAATCTTAATCATATGTCAAATTAGACATAAACAACAATAATAACAAAATGAGCAATTAGGGAGGCCCAGCGACATATATGAAGTGACACAATTTACACAAGACACAATCACTTATCTGTCAATGATCCCGCTTCTTTTCCGCCACGACACTGGATATCACATAGACTGCTAAAACCTCCTATGCGGGCAAGCACTGCAACTTGATTCGTTTCTCTTCAGGTAATTTCGTCAATATGATATGTGCTTAACAATGCACAAGTTGACAGGAACCATAATACAGCACACACTGCAACTCTTGACTCTTCTGTAGTCTGAAATGCACACGGCAACTCCGTGTATCATAACATCTTGAACTTGTGATGGTGACAACTGGCACAGGTAACCCGAATATTGCAGAAATCTGTCACAACCCGTACAAATGCTGGTACAAATACTGTCCAAGTCTAATTGAACTTCCTTGACCACTACAGACGTTGTTGTCGTCTATAGGCATGAAATAGGACGTCAATTGCTATGGTGTAAAGTTGCCTTCTACCACGAATAAAGCGTGCGTCGTTTTCTCAAAATGCGCCACCCAGGCAGATAATAAACTAGGTCACAGTTCTGAAGTACAGGAGATTCAAGCCACGCCTACATAAGGTCAATTATAACAAAGTCAAGTGTTCTACACTCTTGTCACGTGCAAGTCATATGTATTATTTTCAACTTGTAGTGACTGATCCTCTAGATATGTTATGGTCTGGTGGACAAAATTTGATTCACTTTATCCTCTTGCTTCAAGTACATATCACTGTAGAGGTAACAATTTCTTAATCGTATACGCCACTCAGGCACATCTTAAATGATATCCAATGATAACGAAAAAACTACGCCACGTAGGCTATCGACGCGAATAGTCGTAGATGTCAGATCCTGTTGGCCACCAACTGATACAAACTAGATTTGCTGGTTTCTCACTGAATGTAATTAAACGTTAATGTTATTAGTCTGTTTACACCCACTGTTGCGAGTGTAGTGGTTTGGTCTATATCATCGCCACACAGGCTAATTCATTATATGTGTGCTGCTGACCTGTCACTGTGTCTGGAATGTTGACCTGGGTGTGTGTTGATATGTTCGCACACCACAGTACGTACATAAGGGTACATGCAGGAGTCAAGAAGGGTTGCAAACGACTGGCACATTTCGATACTTTTTATTCCGTTACAACACAGATACGATGTCATACTTGACACACATTCGACAGCAAAACACGAATCATAGTATATAATTTCCACACTGCATCAATACCTGATACGGCCTGTCCTAATCCTGGACTTATAATAGCTTAATAGCTTCATACATCTCCACACTGCAGTTAATATATAATATGGCCTGTCCTAATCCTGGACTGATAATAGCTTAATAGCTTCATACATCTCCACACTGCAGTTAATATATAATATGGCCTGTCCTAATCCTGGACTTATAATAGCTTAACAGCTTCACAAATCTTCATACTGCAGCTAAACATAATATGGCCTACAAAAGTACCTTAATACACAGCGAAGCCTGCATCACCCGGCAGCTTCATTAATCTTCAAAATATGGCCTACAAAAGTACTTCAATACCTAGCAAAGCCTGCATCACACGGCAGCTATAATAAGGTTCATATGGCCTAAACAAATCTTCACTGCAGTGTATCACATAGGCTGTACACACAGCGAAATATATAAGTCGACATTTTCTCAAATCCTACGTAGGCATACATTATCCAAAAAACACTGGGACTCGACCTACACGGTCCACGCCCAAAACACAACTCCCTCAATCACACACTAGTCCCGCCAAAAAACCCGTCACGAGATTCGGTTGTCTTGAACACCGTTCTCGATAACACATGCAGACTAGCGAGCTATTCACATGACTCAAAACAGTACAGAATAAATACATTAAACAGCGTTCACACGCTTATCTGTACTCTGTCACCCGAAAATAGGAAAAGATAATTCTATCCTAAAGTCAAACAAGTGTCCGCTTAATCAAGCGTTGCAACTCGAAATTTAATTTGTCTAAAAAACCATTCTAAAGATTACTTCCCCTTCCATAAGTTCCACTTGCAACACATATACCACTCAATAGTCACGTGAACAGAATCCAACCACAACATATACCACTCAACGGTCACTTGAACAGAATCCAACCACAACATATACCACTCAACGGTCACTTGAACAGAATCCAACCACAACATATACCACTCAACGGTCACTTGAACAGAATCCAACCACAACATATACCACTCAACAGTCACTTGAACAGAATCCAACCACAACATATACCACTAAACAGTCACTTAAACAGAATCCAACCACAACATATACCACTAAACAGTCACTTGAACAGAATCCAACCACAACATATACCACTCAACAGTCACTTGAACAGAATCCAACCACAACATATACCACTAAACAGTCACTTAAACAGAATCCAACCACAACATATACCACTCAACAGTCATGTGAACAGAATCCAACAACACTCTCCAGAGTGCCAGCTGTGTAACTACCCCAACGAAACTGTTGACCACCATCTATTTGAGTGTCCAGCACTCGATGATGTTAGTAAAATGTTCCTTCCTCCCAGGCCAGATAAGTGGACACACCTTGTACAGAGAAACAAAACAACTTGTGACAACATGCAGATATCACTACATGGTATTGGGTAGAAGGGCGAGAGCCCAAGCGCCACTAGATCAATAATAACAACAACAATAACAATATGAGCTGTTGTTTAGTTTCCATACTGAAACAACTGTTGATAAATAGTAGGCCTTTAGTCTTACCAAAAATTTGCTATCAATATTAACTAAAACACAGTTTTTTTAAAAGTTGTTGGTGCTTTTTTTTTCCAATTTGTTTGTTTGTTTGTTTGTTTTTTGTTGTAACGAAAATAAAAATTGTTCAGGTTATATCATATATATTCTTTGTATTTTGTGTCTCATTTAATTCAAATGTTATCCTACATTAGCCAGACTCGTATATTTTTAATGGATCATCTACCATTTCTGGTTCCTTTACTTATGAAATACATGTTCTAATTTAGTTGAATGCACTTTTATCAACTGCTATTTAGTTATATATTCTGGACGACAGCTGATAAATATATAATCTTACCAAATCTTTGCTATCAATGTCACTATTAATAACCATAATGTGAAATATTTAATTTTCATACATAAAACTATAAATTTTATATGATTTAGCGGAATAGGATATGTCCCTTACAAATAATATTTAAAAAATATCATTAAAATTTTTTTCGCTTGTTTTTAATTCAAAATAGCATCGAGATTCGGAGATCTAACTCTAGTAGAATTGAGACATTTATGTCGGTGCCGAGGGACCTCAGCATCGGGTCAAATCAGAATAGATAAACAAATAATTAAATAAGGAACACAGCAGTTATGAAATAAAAATAAAATTATATTGTGATTAAACTTTTTTTAAATGTATGATTAAGTATGTGTACAAACAGACAAAAAAGCACAAAGAACAAGTGACGGGGAAAATCTCACAAAAAGAAAAGAACAAACACACAGTACGGTACGTGTGACAGGGAAAAAAATAAAGTAAAAAATGTTTAATCTTAAAGACTCATTATTAGCTTGACAGTATAATATACATTCCCCCCCCCCCCCAAAATAAAATAAAAATAAATAAGTCTATCATAAATACTGGACACACATGAGCTAATAAGTAAATTATTGTGTCTATTGTGATGTACTTCTGAACCTTTTATAATTTCTGAAAAGGTCTATTCGTATTGTTTGAAACTGATACAAGAGCATTCTTACTAGTTCATAACATATACAGGGTGTCCCTAAATTTTCTTGTGCAGTTTTAAGTTACTTACTGTTAAACCTGCACAAGGACTTTTGGGATACCATGTATAAACACATATTTAAACAACAAGCAAAACAGATATTAACTGCAGCACCTGAGTATAATTTCAAAAACAAAAGGAACCAGAAATGGTAGATAATCCATTAAAAATCGGTACAAGATCGGCTAAAATAGTATAAAACTGGAATTAAATGAGACAAAAATACAAGTTAAATCAATGACTCACCGCATGATGATTCTGTTCAAGTGACTGTTGAGTTGTATATGTTGTGGTTGGAAAACAAAAGTAGAAGACATCGCGAAACTAGGAGCACTAAAAAAGTACAACGAAAAGATCCTAAAAAGAATAGAACAAGAGAGAACGATAATCGAAACCAAAGAAAAAATAATCACTGAAATCTTAGAGGATCCGCTGCCAACAATCATAGTGAAAGCCATAAACCAGGGACAACCGAAAAAGACGATACAAACAACAGACACGTGACGTAAACACAGACAGAGTCGGTCAAAAATAGACAAAGTTCCACAATTCAGCTAGTAGTCCTTTTTAGGACTAGCCCTTGTCAGAGCTACCAGCGAACTAGCGAGACAAGATGTGGAGGAAAAAAGTAAATAGCAAGTTGAGAAAGGCATAATATTCAGATTAAGCGAACGACGTGGGAAATGACAGTGAGCTAACGGCCCTTTTCAGGACTAACAACAGGCTGGCATCGAAACTGAATTTATCACACAATATAATTCAAAATATAACCAACAGGGTTGAACAGAGTATTAATGCTCTATAAGAGGTGAAAAACAAACAAATGATTTCTGGAGAGACTCATGACATGCGGGCCAGCCAACGAAACCTGGTATCGATTTTCTGATATTTTCCGCACTCCTCATCGATTCATCATATTTATTTACCGCTCTGTCGACTTTTCTTTTAAAACTTTACCGTGAATTATGTTCGCTATATGTGCTAGTCAAATGTTTATTGGTACCGTATGTTGTCTGTCTATCTATCAAACTATTCATACATCGGCCTTCCCGTCTATCCATACAAACGTCTACCCATTCGTCTGTCCACGCATAGAACTATGTCCGTCATCTATGTTTCTTACTGTCTTCATCATCTCCTTACTTGTCTTCACTAGCAGCTTGTAATTTTTAAAGAAGTTACTAGACCCAAATCGGACGCAAGAATACACCCCAGGCCTCTCCAAGAACACTTTGTGTCTGTCCATGTTTGAACGTCTATTTCCAATATCCGTGTCCAAAATCATTTGACTGCGTCTGTTCATCTCTCTTCAAACTCCTGCCAGCACAGTTTCTATTTCTGCCATTAAAGTTTAGCTTGCACTATCAGTCTATCTTTCTTAAAAGTCCAACTTATATTGCAAGTCTACCTTTCATGATGAATTCTGTCGTCTGATATACACTCTGTGTCTTTTTCTTCTTTCTTTGGTCACGCGGTCACACTGTTTCAGTTTCTTCAAGTGGCACGCAGACTAGCGTAGGCAATCATGCCTGTCCACAACTGCCTACCCATGCTGCACTGAAATGTCAACATTTCCCTGCCAAGTACCACTAAATGCAAACAAGATATAAGCGCGTGCCCCAGTACATAGAACTACTTGTGTGTATTTTAGCAGTTGATTGTTCGTGTTTTATTGGTGACCTCAAGGTGGGCCCACAATGAGACTATCTGGCAGCGTAGTAATACTACGACAACAAGTGGTCTCCGATTCAGTCTCAAGGCCGTAGTCTCAAAAAGTGTAAACTAATCTAAATTCAGAAAACATTCAACAATAAAAATCAAAGTTAACCGTAAATATAAAATACTGTTTCTTCACGTCTGGTAAATCCCGAAGAGAAATGGCGCTTGTAAACGATGGAAAACTAGAAATTATTTTTTTTAATTGTTTTTTTTTACAACATATCAAAGCTACCATCTTTACAAACCTTGTGTACAGATGAACGCCTTCAACAATATTTCATTCCATATAAATCCCCCCCCCCCTTTTTTGTTTGTTTTAGTTTAGAGATAGTATAGCAGTAACACTCACGATTGGATAAGAGTTTAACATGGAAAAATTGTATCTCTATTTTGTTCTGTAACTGACTACTTCAATCTTACCTCTCCTTTGTTCTGTAACTGACTACTTCAATCTTACCTCTCCTTTGTTCTGTAATTGACACTTTAATCTTACCTCTCCTTTGTTCTGTAACTGACTACTTCAATCTTACCTCTCCTTTGTTCTGTAACTGACTACTTCAATCTTACCTCTCCTTTGTTCTGTAACTGACTACTTCAATCTTACCTCTCCTTTGTTCTGTAATTGACACTTTAATCTTACCACTATTTTGTTCTGTAACTGTCCACTTCAATCTTACCTCTACTTTGTTATGTAACTGACCACAACAATCTTACCACCACTTTGTTCTGTGACTGACACTACAATCTTAAAAATATTTTGTTCTGTGACTGACCACTTCAATTTTACCTCTACTTCGTTCTGTGACTGACCACTAGTCTTACCTCTCCTTTATTCTGTGGCTGACCACTACAATCTTACCTCTACTGTGTTCTGTGACTGAACACTACAATCTTACTACTCCTTTGTTATGTAATTGACAACTTCAATCTTAACTCTACTTTGTTATGTAACTGACCGCTACAATCTTACCACTATTTTGTTCTGTAACTGACCACTACAATCGTACCTCTCCTTTGGTCTGTGACTGACCTCTACAATCTGACCTCTACTTTGTTATGTAACTGACCACTACAATCTTACCACTTTTGTGTTATGTAACTGACCACTACAATCTTACTGCTATTTTGTTCTGTAACTGATCACTTGAATCTTACCTCTGTTTTGTTCTGTGATAGATCCATACAATCTTACATCTCTTTTCTTCTGTAACTGACCACTACACTTACCTCTCTTTTGTTCCATAATTGACCACTACAATCTTACCACTTTTTTGTTCTGTAACTGACAATTACAATTTACCTTTATTTTATTCTTTACGTGGCCAGTACAATCTTACCTCTAATTTGTTCTGTAAATGACCACTACAATGTTACCTCTCCTTTGTTCTGTAGCTGACCACTTCAATCTTACCTCCGCTTTGTTCTGTGACTGACTACTAAAATCTTACCTCTATTTCATTCTGGAGCTGACCACTTCAATCTTACCTCTACTTTGTTCTGTGACTGACCACTACAATCTTACCTCTTTTTGTTCTGGAACTCACTACTTCAATCTTACCTCTATTGTGTTCTGTAACTAACCACTTCAATCTTACCTCTATTGTGTTCTGTAACTAACCACTTCAATCTTACCTCTATTGTGTTCTGTAACTAACCACTACATTAGTTGTTTTCATGCAGGTGTGAAAGAGAGTGTGGAATTTTTATATATTGTGTCTTTCATTTGAATGGTTCTTTTTTCAAGTTGTGCAAACTTGCACTTTTAATTGTTTGCTGTGGAATTGATTTGATTGTTTAATAAACTATAAAATGTATGCTGGATCAGTTTATCTTTAATCTGTAACTGACCACTTCCATCTTATCTCTATTTTGTTCTGTAACTGACCACTGCAATCTTACCTCTCTTTTGTTCTTTAACTGGCCACTACAATCTTACCTCTACTGTGTTCTGTAAGTCAAAACTACAATCATACCACTATTTTGTTCTGTGACTGACCACAACAATCTTACCAAGATTTTGTTCTGTGACTGACCACTCCAATCTTATCTCTAGTTTACTATGTGAATGACCACTACAATCTTACCTCTATTTTGTTCTGTGACTGACCAATACAATCATACCACGATTTTGTTCTGTGACTGACCACTACAATCGTACATCTACTTTGTTCTGTAACTGACCAGTACAATCTTACCTCTATTTTATTCTGTAACTGACCACTATAATTTTACCTCTATTTTGTTCTGTAACTGACCACTAGTATAATACCTCTATTTTGTTATGTTACTGACCACAACAATTTAACCTCAGTTTTTTTTTTATGTAACTGACCACTACAATCTTACCTATGCTTTGTTATGTAACTCACCACTACAATCTTACCGCTATTTTATTCTGACTGACCACTACAATCTTACCTCTATTTTGTTCTGTAACTGACTACTACAATCTTACCTCTATTTTGTTCGGCAACTGACAACTACAATGTTACCTCTGTTTTGTTCTGTTACTGACCATTACAATCTTACCTCTATTTTATTCTGCAACTGACTACTACAATCTTACTTCTGTTTTGTTTTGTAACTGATCACTGGTATCTTATCTCTACCCTTTTCCGTAACTGACTACTACAATCTTACCTCTGTTTTGTTTTGTAACTGACCACTACAATCTTACCTCCATTTTATTTTGTAACTAGCCACTACAATGTTACCTCTATTTCGTTCTGTGACAGACCTCTAAAATATTACTTATGTTTTTGTAACCGGGAAGACTCTTGAGGGCAAACGGGAAATGATAGAGGTCCTATTTCAATAATGGTCTAAGGGAAGTAATAATGTAGAAAAATAGATGGGGATTAAGATGAGTCTTACATCCCTTGTTTAAGTGATAGATTTTGAATTCTGTTTTGTTTGTTGAAGCGGTGTGAACGAATTGAGTTTCACGTGGGTTTAGCGTTTGGGTGAGCGAAGGTTCTGTTCTGGATGGTTCGAAAATACTTGTAGTAGTTGTGACGAAATGGACGATCTCTATCGATCTTTGGTTCTCTCCGGCAGTATCGGTACATTTGTGGTACTGATTTTTATTATGTGCTGTCAATTATCGCACTTTTCTGTCTTTCTTTCTTTATTTGTTTGCTAAGTAGCAGATATTTCATTTTAATCAAGTCACCCTGTTGGTGATAAATATCAAATTTTCAGGAGCGGCTGATATGATACATCACATTTGCTTGGCGCTACATAGATTTGTTGGTTATAGGCGCGGCAGATTAACACGTAAATCACCGATAAGACATGGAGTTTGCGCACTCATACGACAGATAACGAGATTACTGTCTGTGTGACACCTGTGAACAGACAAGTGTGATATAATCGCTTCCGGTCACTTGGTTAAAAGTAATCATGGATTTATTACATTCTTAGACAATATGAGTCTACAAATGTGTTGGTGAGAGTGTATGCAAGACATCATATTACCATATATGGGAGACTTGACCTTTTGCAAAATTTTTCCATGTAGGAAACATTTTTAAAGTGCCACACCCGACCTGTTTGAAATGATTGGATCTTTCTGATTAGATTCATAACAACATTGAGGGGAATATAGCCTGACCATTTTCGCAGTTTTGTCTCACTGTTAATTGCACGCTCGCCAAGACAACACCAGACCTCGCCAGAGTGAAGAAAAGATTCGTAATTCCTATTTGTTAACCGGACCTTTTAGTGGAGAACCTAATAAGACTTAAAAAGCACAGAAACTCTTTACATTTTAATAAGGAACACCGGGACTAGGAAACTGAAGAAACACAGAGTCAGAGGGGGAATCTATTGTCAAAATTAAAAACATCTCAGACGCGTGTAAGAGAACGATTCGTCTCTTTTATTCATCTGAGCAAACATGTCTGCAGCCAGAATTGGCGTAAGTTTTGATTTACATTTCATATTTTATTACTAACATGTGAGCTAACATATATATGTATATATTACCATGTAGAGTTTAATGTGTGAAACTCGCTATTTGATGGCAAAGTCATTTGGGGCTGGCAACCTCAGTATATAGAATGATGATTCATGAATCACCACTACAAGGGCTGGTGATTGCTGTAAATGGAACTAAAAGCATAAAGTAGTTCCAGGTTCCCTATGGAGCAGGGAGGGAAAGATGAAAGAAATGATGTACATTCTAAGAATAATACTTACATTTTCAAAGCAGTGTAAATGTTCCTATAAACATATTCACTTTAAAATTAATGTACGTTTTCAAGCTTTAAACCAGTGTAAATGTCTATGTGACAATATTCATTTTAAATTAATAGAAGTTTCAAACTTTTCCATAAGTGTAAATATAAATAAAACATAAATGAATTTATATTGTGAACACTTTTCAAACAGTGGAGATGTAAATGTAAAACATATTATATATGTACGTTTAAATTTTGTCATTTAAATGTAATGTAAAGCTAAAGCTATTCAGTTTAAATGTAAAGGAAGTTTTATCCCGAGGGATTAAATTTAATTCTCATCGAGGGTAAATTCTGACATGGGATGGTAGAATAGAAGAGGGAGGCTGCTACAGGAACTTAGTTGATACGTGGGTTCGGGTTCATACCGTTATTAAAGATTCGAATTAATACATTGTTGTGTCTGTATCTTGATCGTTGGCAATCAGTTCGGTTCCTTGCGAACCTTCTCTTAGTAAAAACAAGCTATAGTGGTTTTCTTCGTAGAAGATCATATTATGCATAACGCGAAAACAATCAATAAAATGGCATAAGGAGCTAACCTTCAAAATGGAGTGATGAGTGGGGTAAGTCCTTCGATTGAGTCCTTCTTCTTCTTCTTCTTCCTCATTCGCCCTGAAAAAGGATGGTGGTTGCGTTGTGTCTGTTTACGCCGTAGCTGTGATATCTGCACCTTTCGGTCGAATCATCCGACTTCAGCACGGCATTTTTTAGGGACCGGGTTTGCCTTCCCATTTCGATCCGTACTCGCTCAGCCAGACTGCACTGCCGCAGACTGTTTCCAGGACCACCACGTGGAGGTGGAGTACGGTCTTGACCAGCTCTGTGATAAGGGTGGAATTAGGATGCCGTCAAATTACCACCTCTATCGACACCAGGTATTACAATGCAAGATGTGGGTGTCTTATCTGGTTTAGATTGTTGCTGTGTGTGTGTTGCAGTAGAACAGTTCAGGGTACACCACAGGCAACATGACGTGTAGAGTCATAGAAATGGTAACTTCGCTTTAGGTTTATACCATTTATTGCACGCCACAAAACAGTCATGATACTTATGTTATCATCGGCATAGTACAACGAATGCAGCATTCAAACTCATGTTAACTGACAGTCATGTAGAAGTCAATACTCAATAGTTGTATGGAAAACAAATATCATAGCGAAGCTTGATAAATAATACATATAACTTCTGCAACCGTGGTCAGCTGCAGATCCTTAATGTTCATAGACAATAATAATTATTCCTTCCTGATGCTAGCAGATCAGATGTATACAATACGTCCGTTTACTGTCTGCACGTGAGTAGCATACATGGATTACAGGTCAGCTCGACCTTTATAACCTTCCTAAGTCTAACCATCTGACTTGGACGTGATCTCTGATATAACGAATCCTGGAACACAGACAATAGTCTTGTTGGTCTAGAGCGACCCATAGATATATAACTAGTTCAGGTATAAAGATACCGGTGACTTAATCCTAGTCAAAGTACCTCTCCATTTTGAATCACACAGGCGAGCAAAAAGGCGACAAAATGACGAACCTCTAGATGATAGCCTAAAGTTCGATACAAGAGGAATTACCTTATTTCGGAAAATCAACCATGAACATATGCCTCCAGGCAGGCTTGAATAATACGGGGAAATAGTCTAGTTAGCTAACTAACTCACAAAGACAATGTATTTCCCTCAGAGAATCACAAGACGCAGTCGCGTCCGCTCGCTAATCAGTCCATTTCTCAACTCCCGACCTGGGCGGAACAACAAAACGACAACCCAGTCGAGACATGCGCAGAGTGACAATCTCTGAGTCGCTGTTCACAATAAGACGATTCTAAGAACATTCGAGATAAAAGTCTTACACAGTCGCGCCTTTTATGGACATGAACAGAAGCGTTAAGAAAGGTTTCAAACATCTACAACAGTTGACTGATACTACCAAATAAGGAGATATGGTCACGCTTCGTTCAAGACATTATAGACCGAACGTGTCTCTATACAAGAGGAGGTAAACTCATAAAAAATAGCAGTATCGATATTTCGGGTTCTGTCCCTTTGACCATAAAATATATATAACATGCATTTCAGTCAAATAATGATCATACATACGAAAAACGATCATACAAAGACTTTGGAAAAAAGTAATTATTTGTGCGTAACATTACCGCACCCTCCCGGGAAAAAAAAATGAAACATTTTTTTTTTAAATCCTGGAGCCGGAAAAATCTAGGCTCCTAACGCACGTATGATGCGCGGATATACCTAACAAAATAGCTCAACACTTGGAGCGAAACTGAGATCATATCCCAGGTCCTTAGAGAAAAATTTATCTAAGTATACGCGTATATATCCCAGGAAGGTGCCACCAACACAAACCACAATGCTGGCAACATCATAATAAAAGTCAAATTATTCTCATACCAATATATGAAATCAAATATATTATTATGATATCATACAATGTGTTGCAAATAGCGGTGTAATATATTAATATACCGCACTATTTTATTACATTATGTAATGCATCAGTAACTAATAAGTAATACATGTGTTGATCTTCGTTGACATAAAACATTCAATAGAAGAAGATGTGGACATCATCCGCTCCCAATCTAGGACAGGACTTGATATACTCAAAGTTCCACAATGGACACAATCTCGCATCTTCAATGATGTGCTGCGAAAATATCAATAACACAAATCTTAAAGACAACTGGTAAATCTCTCAATACAATCCTGAAAATAATTTATTTAAATGTGGCCGAGTGATCTTTTGGCCCGTATATCACTAACTAAGCCTTCTTAGATAATTACATGGTACAATGTTATAAATTCCCCTCAAAAAAGTGAGAAAAAAAAATCTACTAACATGTCATTATAACATTGGACTGTATATCAGGAAATATATATATGACAGAAGAATCATGTGGAATCGTGTGGGCATCTGGACAGAATGTCCGCCATTACATTATCCGAACCACGGATAGCTCGAACCGAGAAATGAAATGGTTGAAGAGCTATGGCATAACGAGTGGACCTCGAGCTCTTCAAGTTTTTGCTCTGAATAGCAGTAAGCGCTTTCTGGTCGGTTTCCACAATGAAATGTGCGCCTAGAAGAAATCTTTGTAACTTCAGAATAGACCATACCATAGCCAATAACTCACGGTCTAAAACCGAGTAATTCTTTTCTGCAGCATTTAATTTCCTAGAGATATACATCACCGGATGCAGAGTATCAGAATACTCCTGCATTAGTGCTGCCCCAATCCCAGTTGACGAGGCGTCACTTCGAAGAACAAAAGTCTTCTCAATAGTAGGTAACCTAAGAATAGGTGGAGATGAAAATAGGTCTTTAACCTGGTCCAATGAGGATTGACATTCTTTTGACCAGCGGATCAAATTAGGCGACCCTTTCTTCAATAAAGTAGAAAGCGGTGCCATAATGGAGGACAGATTCGGAATGAATCGTCCGTAGAATTGGATCAAACCTAATAGACTCCTTACTTGTTTCTTTGTCTTAGGGACCGAAATGTTAAGTATTTTTGAAACATTGTGGTCCTCTGTCTTTAAAAGACCATGACCAACACGATGACCTAGGAAAGAAATCTCACTAAATCCTATAAAGGCTTTAGAGGGTTTTGCAGTCAAGTTATACTCGCGAAGAGTAGACAGTAATTCGTATAAACCCAAATAGTGATCTTCCCAGGAATCACTGAATAGACAGATATCATCTAGATATGCTATGACATCTGTACGATATGCGAGAATTCGCCGCATCATGCGTACGAATGTAGCAGGGGCGTTCATAAGACCAAAAGGCATGAAATTCCATTGGAATAAACCCCTAGGTGTAGAAAAAGCTGTAAAAGGTTTGGCACGTTCAGTTAGCGGGACTTGCCAATAACCTTTAGACAAATCTAGTTTGGTAAAGAATCTAGAATTAGAAAGTTTATTGAGTAGCTCTTCTAATGAAGGCATAGGTTCAGCGTCGAACTTCGTAACTTGGTTCAATTTGCGATAATCTACGCAAATGCGAATGTTATTATCCTTCTTTCGAACAATAACCATAGACGAAGAGTATGCTGAAGTGGATGGTTCAATGATTTCCAAACGTATCATTTCATCCAATTCTTTTTCGACTTGAGACTGGAAATGGATAGGTATTGGATAGGGTCTGACTCTGATAGGATTATGATCAGTTAGCACAATGTCATGTTCAATGACATGTGTGTGTCCCGGGATGTCTGTAAGAACATCCTGAAATGTTTGCAACATCGAAGAAACTTGTCGATGTTCCTCAGCGGAAAGATTTGGAGAAACGGTCACGTTTTTCCAAGATTCCGTAGAATAAAGTGGGACCATAGAAAGAGGAAGATTGACATCAGAAAAAGTAGTTTCCTCATCCTGTATAACTGACAGCGATGAGTATTGACCATGAGGTACTTGAGAATTGTCCGTTGCCTGGAAAATAGGCTGCAAATAGTCTGGTCTTTCATGAAATTCCGTGAGCATATTTATGTGGAAAGTTTTATGCTTTCCATCAATATCGACAACATAGTCGACATCAGAAATTTTGGAGACTATTGCATATGGACCTTTCCATGCAATTAGAAGTCTGTTCTCCCTTGAAGGAAGTAGAACGAGAGCTTTGTCACCTGGACAAAGTTGTCGTAGACATCTATTCTTATTCGCAAACTGCCTTGCCTTTTCTTTAGCAAATTCGGAAGACGAAGTTGCTAGTCTGCATGCCTCAATGATTTTTTTCCTAAGAGCAATGACGTACTCATAAGAAGACTGAGTCTCATCGCTAATATTATCGGCAGTGATTAGATCGTGAAGTAAAGACATAGGGCCGCGCGGTTGCGCGCCAAAGACAAGTTCAAAAGGGGAAAACCCCGTATGTTCATTGGGGACCTCTCTATACGCAAAGAGAGCCGCGGGTAAGACCCTGTCCCAATCCTGAGGATGATCCTCAGTTATTTTACCCAGTAAAGTTTTTAGAGTCCTATTTAAACGTTCGACCAACCCATTAGACATTGGGTGATAGATACTGCTGAGAGACCTTTTTATATGTAGCATAGACATTACCTGTGACATAGTGTCTGATATAAGTTGAGTGCCATGGTCTGACAATATTTCTCCGGGAAAACCCAAGCGAGAAAATATCAGCCAAAGAGCGTCTGCGATATCAGCAGTTGAGATGCTCTTGAGAGGTATTGCCTCTGGCCAACGTGTGCACATATCGACACATGTAAGAATAAATTGATGCCCTCTAGCCGACTTAATTCTAAAAGGACCGATAATATCTATTGCCATTTTTTGAAAAGGGCGAATTGGAATGTCAGCAGCCTGAATAGGCGCAGCATGTCGTGGTCCTTTAGATTTGACCTCCTGACATACTTTGCAAGAGCGACAGTACATTCGTATGTCCTTGCTCACAAATGGCCAAAAGAAAGCCGCAAGAACCCTCGACTTTGTACGGGAAAAACCCATATGTCCAGCACATTGCGAGTCATGAGCATGTTGCAATATTTGCACCCTCATGCTCTTAGGCACAAGAATTTGTGAATGAGTGGATGTAGTCGAGTCTTGTACCATACGTACAAGTACGCCGTTCTTCATAGAAATCCAAGATTTTCTATTAGTATTTTGATTAGGATCACCTTTTTTTGCTAGAATGAAGAATTTTTGTAACGACGGATCTTCTTCTTGCAATTTGATAAATGAGTCACGTGTAATAGTCAAGTGACTATTTTGTTCATTTACTTCATCATTATTAGTTAATGAAGTTTGAGGTGGATCCAGAGCATGTGCTCTTGTGACCACCGTATTGGTAGCTTCAATGTTTTGCTCTTCCCAAACAGCAATCTGCTGTGGGGTACATTCCCTAACTCCGTGAATACGACCAATAATAAGGTCCGCAATAGGGTTTGGAAGTAGACACGCGTGGACCTCTCCCGTGAAGAAAGGAGTAGCAATATGTATTATGGCAGTAGGATATTTTTCCAACGTGCCACCAAATGTGACACATTTGATGACCTTTCCTGTAGCACAGAATGGATCTACAAGAGATTGCCTAACCCCGACAGTAGTACATCCAGAATCAAACAACACCGAGACTGGATTACTATTTACAAGCCCCTTATGTAATATAAGAGAACCTCTCCCATCATGAGCAACATTAGCAGGAAGAGCGGGCAAAGGATGACCACAGCTTAGAGTACTAATGGTTTTCGGATCAAATAAAGTACTGCATTGGATACATTTATTTGCCCTACCAAAGTCAAAAGATGAGCATCCGATAGCATTATGGTCTTTATCATTATTAACCTGTTTATCTGCTCCCTGAGATTCTTGTTGAACAGAGTTTGTCTGTTGATATCTTTTTCTCTTCTGTTGCGATCTACCGCGACCATTATTGCCTCTGCAATTATCATTAAAGTCCCTACTGTAATTTTTATCCTGGTTTGCGTTCCAGTTTCCATAACTGTCATTACCATCTCTATGCTGTTGAGAACCTCTATTATCTTGGTATTGAGGTCTCTGCAAAAATATTTTCCTCTATACCGATTACCTTTATGAAAATTTCTAAAGTTACCGGGAATAGAATACCGTGTAATATTAGGTTGTCTCCAGTTCTGGGAAGAAGAATCTCCCTGAAATTGATTACCATGGTTCTGGGCATAATTACGGTTACTCTTTTTATTGAAATTTTGCTGGCTACCCTGAAATTTACGCATAAAATTCGGGCCATAAGGTGCTGCCGAAGCAACTGGCAGACCTTCTTTTACCTTAGAGTTGCTAATGGTTATGTGAGGATGTGCAGTAACATACTGGCTACAGTATTCTTCCATTTCTTTTATATTTTTAGGCTTACGCTCATGAAGAAAAGAAAGAAAAGCTTCATTAACAGAAGACATAACCTTGTCTCTAAGAAGTAAGTCCATGAGGGCTTCAAATGTACTTTCTGTCTTAGAAAGCTCAACCCATCGTAAAAAAGTAAGACGTATGCCTGAGATGAATTCTGAGAATTCAACTCCAGTTTCTGGTAACATGTTTTTAAATTTAAGACGATATCCGTCTTCGTTAAGTTGGTACTTCTTTAACAATGCCGCCCTGACAACCTCATAGTTGTTCTTGTCAGGCACATCTACCATACCCAACAAAGTCAAAGCATCACCTCTAAGTATCTTGGACAGATGATAAACATATAATGTTTTATCTATATTATGCACCTTACATGCACTTTCAAATCTATCTAGATAAAATGTTATATCATCAATTGAAGCATTGAATGCTGGTAAATTAAGCTTGAAATCAACAGCATTAGACTTATTAGCAGATGATACCTTATTAGCATCATTAGCATTACTAGATAACTTCAACTTTTCTAACTCCAAAGCTAAGAGTTTTTCTTCATGTTCCATTTTTGCTTTTCTCTCATCAGACTCTCTTTGTAACCTTCTTTCCTCAGCCTCAGCCTGTAACTTTCTTTCCTCAGCCTCAGCCTGTAACTTTTTTTCTAATCTTTTATTTTCAGCCTCTATTTCAAGTCTCTTATTTTCAGCTTCTTTTTCAAGTCTCTTATTTTCAGCTTCTTTTTCAAGTCTCTTATTTTCAACCTCAGCCTGAAGTCTCTTCTCCTGAGATTCTGCTTCTCTTTTTTGTTTTTCCATTTCCATTTGTAATCTCTTTTCATCTACCTGCATCTGCAGTTTTAAATTTTCAGCATCTATTCTCTTTTGTTCAGTTAGTTCTTTCATTTTCTTTTCCTCCGACTTCAATGCCTTGGCATATTGAACAGTCGCAAATTCTTCTAATTTATCACCTGTCTTCCCAAGGGCTTTACCCTGCTCAATAAAGTACTCAAATGTAGACATGATGTCTAAAATGTGAGTACAGAACCTGAAATAATTAATTATCTTATTTCAATCTTAATAGCAACAAGACTTAATAAAGTGCTTGTATAATTACTATGTTTACTCCAATCTCTGTGGGAAACAAGACTTGACACCAATTTGTATTATCAGTTGTACAATAATATCACAAGTCACCTCTTAATTATCAGTGCACTACCCAAATCAGTGCATAACCATCAGTTATTTATCATAACTGCACTACAATAGTGCATAAGGAAAAAACCACCAGCTAGTTATGATAAGTGCACTATAGATCAATAGTGCATGAGCATATATGTAACAATAGTGAAAGCTAACTATGCAAGAACTATGCAAACAATAACAAGACAATGTAAACAATAACAAAGTACCAACAATGTAAACAAAACAAAGATCAAAGTCAATGTAAACAATAACAAAGATCAGAGTCAATGTAAACAATAACAAAGATCAAAGTCAATGTAAACAATAACAAAGATCAACGTCAATGTAAACAATAACAAAAATCAAACAATACGAAAACATTCGCATAAGTCAAATAAATAAACAGCGAAACTAAAAAGAATATGATGACAGAATGCGAAGATATGACAAACAAATGACGCTACAGTGTATACACAAAAATTTACGTGAAGAACTGAATAATAGAAAAGAGGAGACCTACAAATACAAACAATTGAAATCGAAACTAAAAAACAGAAAGAAAGAGAGAAACAAAAAAAAATATAAAAAAAACGAAAATAAAGCACAACTCGTCACAACTAAACAGATATAGCAACGATTGTCGCTAGCAAATTCCACAGTAGGAAATTCGCACAGTCCCTAACGAAAACGCTAACAGTAGAACCTCTGTGGCGTGGTATCATCTACTGAAAGACACCGCCCAACCGAGAAAACCCGCTGAAATATAAACATATAAATACAAATCCAAATAACATATAACATGTAAACATATAAAAAGTGCGAAAAATGTGATAGACAGAAGGCTCAGTTAGAACATAAGGGCACAGTTCACAAACAAAACAGGCCACTTAACTTCTATGTATCCACAACGTCAGCACAGTTCAGAACAGGATGTGATCAGCATTCTTAGGACAATGATCCAACGTTGATCCATATCTGCTCTCGTAAACTGCCATGACGAAGGAAATGAGCTTCTAACAGGAAACAGCTTCTGACAGGAAACAGCTTCTGAACTTGACCTTCTGAATCTGCAACAGTAATTCTGAGACCGGAACAGTTGTTACGGCACTTGTCCTTCTTCTCAACAGATCAGGAAATCCATTCGCTCGGTACTTGTCCTTCTATTTGTAGACAAACTTCAATACCGCCGAGCAGCGCCGGGTAGTTTCAAAATATCAACAACTGTCAGTACTGCTGCGTCTTTCAAAAAATTTCATCAAAGGTGATGAATAGCAACTGCAATGTTGTCTTGTAGTCTGCTGATGATGTCTGGGTTTGTTGACCCCCTTGAGAGTTGGTACCAGAATAAACCAACTATTGGCCACCATGAATTGATAAGGGTGGAATTAGGATGCCGTCAAATTACCACCTCTATCGACACCAGGTATTACAATGCAAGATGTGGGTGTCTTATCTGGTTTAGATTGTTGCTGTGTGTGTGTTGCAGTAGAACAGTTCAGGGTACACCACAGGCAACATGACGTGTAGAGTCATAGAAATGGTAACTTCGCTTTAGGTTTATACCATTTATTGCACGCCACAAAACAGTCATGATACTTATGTTATCATCGGCATAGTACAACGAATGCAGCATTCAAACTCATGTTAACTGACAGTCATGTAGAAGTCAATACTCAATAGTTGTATGGAAAACAAATATCATAGCGAAGCTTGATAAATAATACATATAACTTCTGCAACCGTGGTCAGCTGCAGATCCTTAATGTTCATAGACAATAATAATTATTCCTTCCTGATGCTAGCAGATCAGATGTATACAATACGTCCGTTTACTGTCTGCACGTGAGTAGCATACATGGATTACAGGTCAGCTCGACCTTTATAACCTTCCTAAGTCTAACCATCTGACTTGGACGTGATCTCTGATATAACGAATCCTGGAACACAGACAATAGTCTTGTTGGTCTAGAGCGACCCATAGATATATAACTAGTTCAGGTATAAAGATACCGGTGACTTAATCCTAGTCAAAGTACCTCTCCATTTTGAATCACACAGGCGAGCAAAAAGGCGACAAAATGACGAACCTCTAGATGATAGCCTAAAGTTCGATACAAGAGGAATTACCTTATTTCGGAAAATCAACCATGAACATATGCCTCCAGGCAGGCTTGAATAATACGGGGAAATAGTCTAGTTAGCTAACTAACTCACAAAGACAATGTATTTCCCTCAGAGAATCACAAGACGCAGTCGCGTCCGCTCGCTAATCAGTCCATTTCTCAACTCCCCGACCTGGGCGGAACAACAAAACGACAACCCAGTCGAGACATGCGCAGAGTGACAATCTCTGAGTCGCTGTTCACAATAAGACGATTCTAAGAACATTCGAGATAAAAGTCTTACACAGTCGCGCCTTTTATGGACATGAACAGAAGCGTTAAGAAAGGTTTCAAACATCTACAACAGTTGACTGATACTACCAAATAAGGAGATATGGTCACGCTTCGTTCAAGACATTATAGACCGAACGTGTCTCTATACAAGAGGAGGTAAACTCATAAAAAATAGCAGTATCGATATTTCGGGTTCTGTCCCTTTGACCATAAAATATATATAACATGCATTTCAGTCAAATAATGATCATACATACGAAAAACGATCATACAAAGACTTTGGAAAAAAGTAATTATTTGTGCGTAACACTCTGGTTCGCTGGTCCTGATGCAAGCAGTCATGCTATGGGTCGCTGACTGCATTCACTATTGCTGCATCTTTGGGTCCAATATACATCCATTTATTCTGACAATACATGTGACGACATCATACGAATATTCAGTATCATAAGAAAATACATCTGCATGGTATTCAATGTGGAATCTATGGTATCGTAAATCTTCAAGTCAATTGGTTGTCATCAGAACATCAAGGCGATGTACGCGCTCTGCTGTAATCCAGTCAGACGGTAATGAAACGCCTGTGTTTGACGAATATATAGATCATACACTGATCAAAGATCCTTCCATCCAATGGTTATATACGAACCATACACTTTCATTATCCATTAACAAAATATGGACCGACCCTGCGTCCATAAAAATCAATTATAATTCGGCAATGTATAGCCTAACTCTGGAAGGATTAAAAACGCGTCTTCGTGGCGTGACGGTCAAGTAAAAAAAAAGGGTGCCCTACATTCGTCACTAAGCGTGACCATATCAACGCTCACACGTCACAATCCGACCGTGCGGATTGTGTTCACTAATCCATGAAGTATAACAATCATTCTACATTAAATCTCTCAACATCAAAATGCGCACTGCCAACTATAGCAGACGACATTGTTAAACATGTCGTAACAATTTCCTACCCGACGGGGGAAAAAAAATCTATTAGATAGATTTTTTTGAAATATTTTAATCAATTATCTCAAAAATTTAACAAAAACTCGACATACGGCCTACGATGTTCTGATTAGAATAGTGTCGTGGTCATGTCGCTATAATATCAGTCATTTAATATCTGAATTATTATATTAACTAAAAGAAATGTCAACCGTCAATAAAGAATCATCTAATTAACTCAAAGTCTGTATTGACTAAATAATAAAGTGTTGTATCAGGAAAATTATCAGAACCAATGACAATTAAAATAATTAATCATTGTATGTGCGTAGGGTATCAATCTAATTGAAATTTAATTAAAGAAACTAAATTATCGTGTCATAGTAAAGAAAAGTGAAAAGTAGAGACAAGTAAAGTAAAGAAAAGAGTAAAGTATAAGCTTAGTTAGTGATGTGTGCATAAAATTAGACATGTGTGTAGAATAACTACTAACTAAGAAAGTTAATTAGCTAAATAATAATATATAACATATTATGTCAACATATTTGCTAAATATATATAACAATTATCACATTCATAATTACATCTAAGTAGATTATTCTATTGTGTGAGATTATTTTGATTTCACATTTCCTTTGTTTTATGTATTTCATCTTTTTTCTCACATTTTTATCTTTATTTTATTAATTAATTCAATAAATATGTAACTTAATAATGTTGGAAATGAAGATCCAACCGTCGTTATGTCCCTATGTGAATTCACGGTGAGTTCCATTAGAAGCAAAAGTTAATAAATTTTCACTGTGTTCCATGTAGTAATGAATTTGAACTATTACAGCATTAATTTAGTTAGTTCGATTCCTGTTTCCGAATGATGGCAATTTGATTCGAATATTCTTCTTGATTGCATCGTAACGAGTTGGAGGACGGGGGGACACAAACCAAAGTCCAACCGTTGAGAACGAACTTTCGACATATGTCTATCGGATATAGTCATCTAGTTTGAAGAATGCATATATAAGTTTTATGAATGCACATTATTCGCTGAGTTATTATTGTGCATGTAGTTCAAAACAATTTCCTCGTTGAAATACGCAATCACTTGAAAAGTATGTATTGTTTAATAGTTCTTTGTGAACTTATGGACCATCGTTAGTCTTTAATTGCCTTCAGTAGAATGCCTGGAAAGTACATCAGCGATCACATTTTCGGTTCCAGATATGGATTCGATGATAAAGTCAAAAGGTTGCAATAAAACTGCAAATCTGGCCAACTTCGGACTTTTATGATTGGATTGACGTAGTGACACGACAGCTTTCTGATCTGTCTGAATCACAAAGGGTGCGCCCAATAAGAACTTTTCAAGTTTAGTGATCGCCCAAACAACTGTCAGTAACTCCTTGTCAACCGTGGAGTACTTAGTTTCTGCCGCTTTGAGTTTTCTTGAAATATAGAGGGTTGGATGGAGTATTCCCTCATGATCTTGAAGCAGACTCGCTCCAAGTCCGTAGTTGCTGGCATCTGTGCGGAGTATAAACTTTTTAGAAGCATTTGGCAACCGTAAAATCGGTGGATTCGAAAAAATATTCAAGATACTTCGAAATGTTTTGTCGCAATCATCAGTCCACGTCACTTTCATTGGCATATTTTTCTTTAACAGTGATGATAGAATAGCCGTAATGGATGACAAATTAGGAACGAATCTACTATAGTATTGGACAAGACCCAACAAACTCCTAACCTGCTTCTTCGTTTGAGGAACTGATAAATTTAAGATTTTAGATACATTACTGGGGACTGTTTGGATACATCCGGCCCCAACAATGTGTCCAAGAAAAGTTATCTCATGGAACGCTACTTGTATTTTTGTAGGTTTAGCGGTTAAATTGTTTTCTCTTAATATTTCCAAAAGAGATCGAAGTCCGGAAAAATGTTCCTCAAATGACGAACTAAATAAACATATGTCGTCAATGTAAGTAATAACGTCTTGTCTTCCTGATACAATTTTTCGCATCATGCGAATAAAGGTAGCCGGAGCGTTCATAAGCCCAAAAGGCATCACATTCCACTGGTAGAGACCTTGTGAAGTGGAAAACGCCGTGTAGTATTTGGCTTTTTCGGTTAATGGGATCTGAGAATAACCTTTCGTTAGGTCTATTTTTGTGAACAATGTCGCAGTAGATAGACGAGGTAGTAAGTCATCAAGAATAGGATGTGGTTCGCTGTCAGCTACAGTCTGAGCGTTTAACTTCCTATAATCCACACATTGGCCACCAGTTGCTACAGGAACTTAGCTGATACGTGGGTTCGGATTCATACCGTTATTAAAGAGTCGAATTAATATATTGTTGTGTCTGTATCTTGATCGTTGGCAATCAGTTCGGTTCCTTGCGAACCTTCTCTTAGTAAAAACAAGCTATAGTGGTTTTCTTCGTAGAAGATCATATTATGCATAACGCGACAACAATCAATAAAATGGCATAAGGAGCCAACCTTCAAAATTGTGTGATGAGTGGGGTAAGTCCTTCGATTGAGTCCAATATACATCCATTTATTCTGACAATACATGTGACGACATCATACGAATATTCAGTATCATAAGAAAATACATCTGCATGGTATTCAATGTGGAATCTATGGTATCGTAAATCTTCAAGTCAATTGGTTGTCATCAGAACATCAAGGCGATGTACGCGCTCTGCTGTAATCCAGTCAGACGGTAATGAAACGCCTGTGTTTGACGAATATATAGATCATACACTGATCAAAGATCCGTCCATCCAATGGTTATATACGAACCATACACTTTCATTATCCATTAATAAAATATGGACCGACCCTGCGTCCATAAAAATCAATTATAATTCGGCAATGTATAGCCTAACTCTGGAAGGATTAAAAACGTGTCTTCATGGCGTGACGGTCAAGTAAAAAAGGGTGCCCTACATTCGTCACTAAGCGTGACCATATCAACGCTCACACTTCACAATCCGACCGTGCGGATTGTGTTCACTAAACCATGAAGTATAACAATCATTCTATATTAAATCTCTCAACATCAAAATGCGCACTGCCAACTATAGCAGACGACATTGTTAAACATGTCGTAACAGAGGCACATAAATGCGTCGGAAAAACGACATACTCAGAAGAGCGTTTCGTTTCTATTTCTATTACCAGTTATTGGTGGTACCAGCAGAAAGTACCATCTCTGGAACCAAGTGAAGATAGAAGTGGACTGACGTTTTGTGAGACGCCATCATAAGAGGGTCTTATAGACAGACGCAGAACCAACTTAGCCGTTACTCCTTGAAGTTCTGGGAACGTGCGGCGCCTGAACTTTGACCAGAGACGAGCGAGAGTAGAGTGAAAGGAACTGACCCAGCGGGAGAAGAAACTACCATTGGCAGCTAAGTGAAAATATCCGCTGCCAAAAGTGACCTCCTTTATTCAGTTAAATCCCATCCACGTGATGAAATTCTTTTCATAAATATGCAAATTATTTTCCAACTGTTAAAACTTAAAGTGATTATTAAACTTTGTTATTTGTAATGTTACAAATTTAACTTCGATTCAATCCTTTTAAATGTACTACATGTTTGTCTCAGTCACAATTACTAAACACACACTCTAAGCAGAGCATGGGAAACAAAGAGCCAGGGATCTAGAACCCCAGGACGACCCAGAGTCCGCTGAGAGGACAACATTAGACAATCTTTGAAGGACCGAGAACTAGAATGGAACCAGGCCAGGAGGAAGACAGCCGATAGGATAGTCTAGGGCTCTCTCTTCCAAACCTCTACACCTCAGGGTAAAAGGGGAAAGACTAAGTAAGAAGCCTTTAATAGATGCTCTTGAGTTTTGGCCACTGTTGGGCCACTACTGCAAAGCAGGGGAGGCAATACCGTCACAGTGGTAAATCGTGGTTTTAGATCAAATCAGTTGGTTCTGAGTTTTGACGGAGTGAGCATTTGTCCGCAGAGAGCTCGCGCATCGTATGATATAGCCCAAGGTATCTGGGTTGACCTGTTTGCAGAACATACAATATCATCACGATTTTCTCTGCATGCCACTCTGGTCGTATGACAGTGTTATATTCCTGTTAGATGACAAGATGTCAGTATATATTTCTTAAGGAGGGGCTGTGTTGTGTTCATAAAACCAGGTACGTTGAAAGTTATGCACCTGTTTTAGTTGTAGTGAAGTATAGTAGGCAGGCAGACAGTCGAGTAAGCAGAATGAGCTTGGTAAAGGTACATCCATGGCGGTAGGCCAGTTTTCTTAACAGCGATACTCCAAGATAGTTGCAGTTGACTATAACTGAACATTGAGATAAACAGTTTTAAGTATGGAGATGTTGACAGTATAGCAACAACAATCATCATCATCTCATGTCAACCCATAACCCGTCATGGGTCGTAGGGGTGCCATGGTGGAAGCATCAGCAGACAGGGTCCTCCACTGCTCTCTATTCTCAGCAATGCGTACAAGTGTGGAGAAACCGTGTCCTGCCCATTCTTTGATGTTATCAGCCCAGGATTTTCTTTGCCTTCCTCTTCTCCGTTTACCTTCGACTGTTCCCTGGAGGATCGTTTTCGAAAGGGAGTCATGACGAGTTACATACCCAAACCAGGCAAGCTTTCGACGTTTCACTATTGACAAAAGTGGTTCTTGGTGGCCTGCATAGGTGTTTATCTTCTCTCTAACATAGACATTTGTTGTGTGCTCTTTATAGCAAATGCGCAAAATTCTTCCATAACATTTATGCTCGAAAGCCTGAATCCTTCGCTCCGTATCTGCAGTGAGTGTCCAGCCATCAAACCCATACAAGAGAATAGATAATACAAGTGATTTGTATAATTTGATCTTCACAGGAAAACTGATGTTACTTTTCCAGATCACATTCAACCTTGTCATGGCAGCTGAGGCCATCTCAAGTCTTGTATTGATTTCTTTATTTGATCTTCCATCACTACATATAGTGGACCCGAGATATTTAAAGGTTTTAACTTCTTCTAACGTTTGCCCTTTTAACGTAATGTTGGTCGGAACATGTTTCTTATGGCTATTCACCGATATCTTGCTTTTTTCTATATTAATTTCCATCCCATATGTTCTTGTTACTTTCTCCAGTCTAGAGGTAAGGTCTTGAAGTTCTGATTCTATTCCAGCTATCAGATCAATATCATCAGCAAAACGTAGATTACACAGAGGTCGGCCTCCAATCGATATGGTTGATTTATAATCGTAGAGAGCCTCCTGCATAATATGTTCTAGATATATATTAAAGAGCACTGGTGACAGGATACATCCCTGGCGAACTCCTACAGTTGTTTTGAAAAATTCTCCAATGTCGTTGCTTGCAAAAACAGCACTGCTTGCGTCCTTGTATAGTGCTTCAATGATATCTATGATGTTGGTATCAAAATTGAATTTTCTCATTATTTGCCATAAGCCTTCATGCCAGACTCGATCGAAGGCTTTTGTGAAATCGTTGAAGTTATGGTATAAATCATGTTGATGCTGGAGATGTTTTTCGATCAGTAATCTAATATTGAAGATTTGTTCTGAGGTACTTCTTTTTGGTCTAAAGCCAGCCTGTTCCTCTGACAAGATTTCTTCTGATTTCTGTTTTATTCTGTTCAAAAGTATCCTTAACATCACCTTACTTGGATGACTAATAAGGCTAATGGTTCTGGTTCTTGCACATTTTTAGATTTCCTTTCTTTGGAAGCGGTATTACTAATGACTGCGTCCATTCTTTTGGCCATTTTTTGGTACTCCATATCTTCTGGCAAATTGTTGTCATGATTTTTACTATATCTGGTCCTCCATATTTCAAGAGCTCTGCTGGTATATTATCCACACCCGGTGACTTCCTTCCTTTCATCGAACATATAGCCTCTTCCACTTCTTCCCGTAGTATTGCTGCATTTCCGAGTTCTCTGTTTTCGCACTTAATGTTGTTTAATATGCCTAAGTCAGTGTCAAGTTTACAGTTATATAATTCTTTACAATATTCTGTCCACCTTCTCATTACAGCTGTTTTTTCATTGAGCAGAGCCCCATTGCTATCTTCTATGACAGTTACCCTGAGCAACAACAATAGTGGTTCTCAACTTGTGAACCTAATAGCCACTCATCATCATGTGACGCATTCTTTCCAGAACATTGTCTCCATTACAGCTGCTCTGAACGCATCACGATTCTCGGCAAGTCGACCTGCATCAGCCAAAGACAAGTTCAGACTCTCTGTGATGTCCTGGGTCCACCGTTGTCTAGGTCGACACCTTCCCCTTTTTCCAGGGACCATGCCTTCAATCACTGTTTTTTCCAGACTATTATGTTTTTTTTATATGACCGAAAAATTTCAGCTTCCTTATTGCGATGGTATTTAGGAGCCAATGTTCCTGTACGTTTAGTGAGTGCAGTACTTCTCTGTTGGTCTTTTTTTCTGTCCAGGGTATTCTCAATATCCTTCTGTAGCATTTCATTTCGAATGATGTAATCTTTTTTGCAACTGTTTTATTGAGTGTCCAAGTCTCGCAGCCGTATGTTGCTACTGGGAATATACGTGCTCTGATCAGTTGTAACTTTGTTTCTTTGCTTGAGCCTTGCCATAGGTTTTTCATCTGTATTAGTTTATGTGAAGCAATTGCAAGTCTTCTTTTAATTTCTACTGCACAGTCGCCAGAGCTGTTGATGATTGATCCTAAGTATTCGAATTCATTAACACTTTCCAGTTCTTCGTTATAATTTCAATTTCTGGTTTTGTCTTTACTTTGTCTGTTGTCAATACTTTGGTCTTCTTGGTGTTTAGGTATAGATTCTGGGCCTCGCTGTGTTTTTTGGTGGACAGAATTAATTGTTCAAGTCCTTCTGGGTTAGTCGATAGGAGGACTGTGTCGTCAGCATATCTGATTTCCGGGATCTGGTACCCGCCGATGTTAAATGAGTCAAACTCTGTGTGTTCTTGGTCATCTCTTACGTTTCTCATGATATTCTCGGCATAAATGTTAAACAGGTAAGGGGAAAGGGTACAGCCTTGTCTTACTCCTTTCTGTACTTCAAACCATTCTGATGTTTCCCCCTCTATTCTTACGGCTGCCTGTTGTTCTTGGTACAGCAGTGCGATGGTTGTATAAGGTGGTTTGGAAATCCCATATTTTTCATAATAGCCCATAACTGCTGATGTTGTACACAATCGAAAGCTTTGGTGTAATCAATGAAACAAGTATGTAGGTCAACGTTGAATTCTCTACACTTTTCTATGACGATCCCCATGTTGAATATATGATCTCTAGTGCCTCTACCTGGTCGAAAACCCGCCTGTACTTCGTTTATTTCTGTTTCTAGCTTTTGTTGCATCCTTTTCATTATGATTTGTAATAGTATTTTGCTGGCATGGCTTATAAGAGCTATAGTTCTGTAGTTTGTGCAGAGTTTCAGGTTGTCCTTTTTTGGCAAGGGTATGTAAATTGATCTTTTCCATTCCTTGGGCCAAAGTCCGCTTTGCCAGATCTTGCAGGATAATGCATGGTATATACGAGCGCTGCCTTCTCCTCCTGCCTGTATCATTTCAGCTGTTATTTCATCATAACCAGGAGATTTTCCACTTTTTAAGTGTTTGATTGCGTTCCGGACTTCCTCTATGGTAGGTTCTGGTTCACGTTCCGCTTCATTCATGACGTTGTTATCTGCCGCTTTGTTTATTTCCGTATACATTTCTTGACAGTACTCCTTCCATCTGTTCAGAATATCTTTACGTTCTGTTAGAGTGTCGCCTTTCTTGTCGTTTATTGCACGAGGTGATGATTTAAAGTTGCTGTTCTTCAATGTTCTTACTTTAGAAAACATATTCTTACTCAATCCCTGTTCGCGCATTTCCTCTATTTTCCTGCAGGTGTCGTTTATGTATTGTTGTTTGTCTTGTCTGACTCGTTTTTAATCTGCTTTGTGTATTCCTTGTACAACTCCTGATTTTCTGTATCTTTTTTGGACTTCATTTTTCTTCTCTCTACCACCAACTTCAGTGTTTCGTCTGAGATGTATTCTCGTCTCTTTATACTTCTTTTAGGAATTAACCTCTGTGCATTTGTAATATAAACATCTCTGATGTTATTGGCAAGTTTATCTGGTGTCATTTCCTCCTGTACTGCCATAAGAATGTCAAATTTGTTCTGAATATCGACACTGTACTCTTCTGGTATGGCGCTTGTGTCATAACTTATTACTTTGGCCACGAGAGACAGTTTATACAGACAGCGATAGAGAGTGAAGCAGAATGCGATACACGGAATTTCTTGTACAAGTCGCCAGCCAAATGAGGAAGGCTGGGCATGTTATTGAAGTCTGTCAAGAGCCACCACCTGGCATATTTGACATGTTTCTATGTAAATAAAGTCTACTTGTTGAGTTATGAAGCCTGCTGTCATCATAGTTCATTTATCAACTGTTATTCAGAACGAAGTCGTCGTATGTGAAGATTACTTACCGACAAATACAAGCAGTCTACTGATCGGGCTGTAATACGAAACCTAACATACGATCACAGCAAAGTAGAAGTGTAAAACAATAGACAAGTCAGTCAACGGCCACATTTTGTTCTGTAACTGACCACTACGATCTTACCTCTGTTTTGTTATGTAACTGACTACTACAATCTTACCTCTATTATGTTCTGTGACTGACCACTACAATCGTACCTTTATTTTATTCCTTAAGTGGCCAGTTCAATGTTACCTCTAATTTGTTCTGTAACTGACCACTAGAATCTTACCTCTGCTTTGTTCTAAAACTGACCACTAGAATCTTACTTCCGCTTTGTTCTGTAACTGACCACTAGAATCTTTCCTCTACTTTGTTCTGTAACTGACCACTATAATCTTACCGCTGCTTTGTTCTGTAACTGACCACTAGAATCTTTCCTCTACTTTGTTCTGTAACTGACCACTAGAATCTTACCTCCGCTTTGTTCTGTAACTGACCACTATAATCTTACCGCTGCTTTGTTCTGTAACTGACCACTAGAATCTTACCACTACTTTGTTCTGTAACTGACCACTAGAATCTTACCTCCGCTTTGTTCTGTAACTGACCACTATAATCTTACCGCTGCTTTGTTCTGTAACTGACCACTAGAATCTTACCTCTACTTTGTTCTGTAACTGACCACTAGAATCTTACCTCTCCTATGTTCTGTAACTGACCACTAGAATCTTACCACTACTTTGTTCTGTAACTGACCACTAGAATCTTACCTCTCTTATGTTCTGTAACTGACCACTAGAATCTTACCTCTCCTATGTTCTGTAACTGACCACTAGAATCTTACCTCTCCTATGTTCTGTAACTGACCACTAGAATCTTACCACTACTTTGTTCTGTAACTGACCACTAGAATCTTACCTCTCCTATGTTCTGTAACTGACCACTAGAATCTTACCTCTCCTATGTTCTGTAACTGACCACTAGAATCTTACCACTACTTTGTTCTGTAACTGACCACTAGAATCTTACCTCTCCTATGTTCTGTAACTGACCACTAGAATCTTACCACTACTTTGTTCTGTAACTGACCACTAGAATCTTACCTCTACTGTGTTCTGTAACTGACCACTAGAATCTTACCTCTCCCATGTTCTGTAACTGACCACTAGAATCTTACCTCTACTGTGTTCTGTAACTGACCACTAGAATCTTACCTCTCCTATGTTCTGTAACTGACCACTAGAATCTTACCTCTCCTATGTTCTGTAACTGACCACTAGAATCTTACCTCTCCTATGTTCTGTAACTGACCACTAGAATCTTACCTCTACTGTGTTCTGTAACTGACCACTAGAATCTTACCTCTCCTATGTTCTGTAACTGACCACTAGAATCTTACCTCTCCTATGTTCTGTAACTGACCACTAGAATCTTACCTCTACTGTGTTCTGTAACTGACCACTAGAATCTTACCTCTACTTTGTTCTGTAACTGACCACTAGAATCTACGTGACCTCTGGCCTCCGTGTTAGAAGACTTCGGTCTACTTTTAGCTGCAGTGACCTTTGGTCCTCGAACTCGACCGGCGGGAGTCTCGGGCATCTCAATATCAATGTCAAGGTCAACAGATGAGACGTACACACCGGAAGCTGGCCTTGACTGCCGAGTAAAGACATGGAAATTAAAAACGTTGTTGAGTTGTATGTAATGTAAGTAAGGCACGTGGTTTAAAATATCACAACAGATTCTACATATATGTATGTTGTTGTGTTGTATAAGTCGTCTTATCTTGTATAATGCGTATTGCGTAAGTCTGGCATATGGTTTTTATATCAGAGCATATTCTTTATGTAAGTTTGTTGTTGTGTTGTGTAAGTCTTCTTCTTCTGCGTTCAGTTTGTAGTCATGCTAAATCTGCAGGCCTGTCGCCAGGACGAAGTCCACAGTCTTTACCAGGTCGGCGCGGCAGCCCCATAGCTTCTACTGGAGCTCAGCACCCCTTGGCCAGGTCGCACGTCGCGGTTCATCGTGGGTTGGACAGTTCTGGAGAATGTGTTCTGGGGTCTGGATTCCTGTTCCGCATGGGCATTCATTTGTGTGGGATATCTTGAGGCGATAGAGATGTCCTAGTAATTTGCAGTGGCCGGTTCTCAGGCGGAACATTGTGGTCTGTTGGTATCTGTTTAGATGGTGTATTGGGTCATCTCTGCTGTATATATTCCCTTCCTCCTTCCACTGATTTTTGTACTTGTTGCGGATTATGGTTTTTGCTTCCCGATACGACAATGGATGGCTGTATTGTTCCATTTTACTGCCACTTCTTGATAGAGCATCTGCTTTCTCATTACCAGCAATTCCACAATGGGAGGGTAACCACTGAAGGGCAATGGTTGATGACCTTTGGATGATGTTAAGCTCAGATCTGATCTCATTCATCATGTTATCATTTCTGGTGTTTTGTATTGATTCCAGTAATGATCTGCAGTCGGTGAAGATTCCTATCTTAGCTGGTGGTTGTTGTTCGGGTCTGGTGAAGATTTTCAGGGCTTGCAGTAGTGCCATAGCTTCTGCCCTGAAATTGGAGATCTTTCCAGTTGGGAAGACCTTTCGGATGATCTTTCCATTTAGGAATCTTATAAAAATGCCCCCACCACCGTTCTTTACTGCCCCCTCAGCGGATCCATCTGTGTATGCGTGTGTCCACTCTTTCGGGTTGTACTTTTCTTCAATCATTTCTTGAGCCAAGGTTTTTAGTTGTTGAGGGGTCTGGTGGCCTTTCTTTTTTATTTCAGGGACTTCTGTGAAGATAGATATATTTCCATGGCAGTCGTCTGGCTCCTCATAGTCAATTAACATTTCAATCTCAGTAGGTTGTTTTGGGAGGAGGTCTTCATGGCATCGATGCAGATGTTTGGAGATGTTTATGAAGCTGGTTCTTTTCAGCCTGTTCTTTGTCAAGCTATGGAGTTTGGCATGCATTGGATGACTTGGCATTCGTAGAAGCTTCTCACTGTGGGTGAATACCTTTTCCTCACGTCTGTCATTCAGAGAGCGGATGTTGGTGTATCTCTCTATTGTCTGAATTGGAGAAGTCTTCATCCCTCCAGTGATTAATCTAAGACCTGAATTTTTTACTTTCCCTAGACGTTCTGTGTTTGTTTTAGATGCCGTGGCCCAGGCTGACATGCCATATTCAAGTACAGGCCTGACTGTGCCTGTATAGACTTTTTTTAGTATTTTAGTATGTTGGTATTTGCCCCCCCCCCTCTTCCCCCCCCCCCCCAAACTTGTGCCAGCCAGTTTCTTCATAATAGAGAGCTTTCTTATTGCTCTCTGTTCTACTGCATTTATGTGCGGCTTCCAGGTGAGTCTCTTATCCAACTTGACTCCCAGGTATGTTGGATTTTCCTCGATTGGAAGCTCACTTCCATTTAGTTGCAGTTTGATCGTTTCTTGGCGATTTGACAGAGAAAAGCAGGTTGCTACTGTCTTGGAGAGGTTTATCTGTACTCCCCACTCTGATGCCCATTTACCGATGGTATTTAGCGCTGCTTGCATCCTGAACTTTGCAGTAGGCAAATGTTCAGCAGCACACCAGGCAGCAAAATCGTCAGCATGAAGAGCCCTGGAGATATTCCCGGACAGTTTCTCTGCCATATCATTTATATATATGATAAAAAGTGTGGGGGAGATAACTCCTCCTTGTGGCACACCCTGTTGTAGAGTGACGCGATGGCTCAGTTTACCGTCAAGTTTTACTCTTACTGTGCGGTATCGGAGAAAGTCCCGTATCCAGCTGAACATTCTCCCTTCAATTTTGTTGTTGAGCATCTTAAGGAGGAGTCCTTCTTTCCATACCTTATCAAAGGCTTTTGTCAAGTCTACAAAAACAGCCAGAACTTTCTTTTTCTCCTGAAAGGCATTTTCTATTTCCTGTGCTAGATATACCAGCTGGTCTTCGGTGCTGCGGTTTTTCCTGAATGCTGACTGTGTGTTATCAAGCAGATGGTTTTTTTTCCAGATGTTTCATTAATCTTGAGTTCACCATTCTTTCCATTACCTTACCCAGACAGCTCAGAAGGCTAACTGGTCGGTAGCTGGACTTGCTTGTTTTCTCCTTTTGTTTCTTTCTGATGGGAACAATGATTGCTTCTCGCCAACGATCTGGGAATTTTCCAGTACTCCATGATTGATTGAAAATTAGGAGGAGCTTGTGCCTGGCTACAGGTCCAAGGTTCTTGATCATATAATTTGTGATACCATCTTTTCCTGGAGCTTTCATGTTCTTTAGTTTTGTTATGGCAGCACTGAGTTCTCTCATAATAAGGGATGACTTCATGCGGGTATCTGAGTTTTGGTGCTTCAGTTTTTCTTTTACTTCCTTGCGTACTTCTTGGATACGTGCATGTGGAAGTGATGTGGTGCTTTCTTCCTTGTAGAAATCTGCCAGGATGTTTGCTGCCATCTTTCCTGTGTGGTATTTTTTCATTTTCCTTAATGACAGTCTTGCAGTAGCTGGTTGTTGTTTCTTCATTTAGTACTCTTGTCAGATTCCACAGCTTGCTTGAGTCCGTTTCCATGTTGAGACTGCTGGTCTTCTGGTGCCAGCTCCTTTGGATTTCAGCTTTCTTTTGTTCATTAAAAGCGTGTTTTATGCTGTTGTGTCTCTGGGTGTTCTCTAATGTGGGATTTTGCTCCATAGTTTCCCGTGCTTTATTTAAGTCCCTATGGAGTTTTCCCAGATTGTCACTCCAGTATGGTTTGTAGTCTCGTCGTTTACCTCGTGGAATTGAAATCTTTGCTGCTTGGATGATTGCCTCACTGATGATGGAAATGTTTTTATTGATATTATTTGCGTGGGTAATGTTCTGACAGAGGTTATCGACTTGTTCTTTAAAAAATCCCGTTTGCTTTTTTGAAATTCCAGCTAGGAGACATATTGATTTCTCCTGCACTTCTTATCTCAGATATCTGTAATGTGACTGGTACATGGTCACTTCCCCCAAGTTGAGTATTTACTGTTCTGGTGGTGAGTCGATGTATGTCATCTGTAGCCATAGCAAGATCTGGTGTGCTCGTTGTTTTCCATACTCTGGAATAGAAGGTGGGCTTATCCTCTGGTTGGTTTATTAGAATTAGTTTATTCTCTACCATCCAATCTTCCACCTCTTCTCCTCTTGGATCTGTTGCGTCATAGCCCCAGCTGGGTGAGTGGCTATTGAAGTCGCCCATAATGAGGTGTCTTGATGCTGCAAGCTTCACTTTGTGTAGCTCCAGAGTTGTGGTTGGAGGGCTGTAGCAGTTTGTGATCATTAAGTCTCCACTGGGCAGCAGTAGTTGGACTGTTATGTATTCAAGTTCGTCCTCACCAGATCTGTGTATCTCTACTGCTGGGATTGAGGTTTTAATCAGCGTGAGGATTCCTCCCTTAGTTCTTTTTGCCCTGTCTTGGCGGAAGGATTCATATCCACGTATGAAGAATCGTTGGGTATCTTTTAGGTGAGTTTCTTGGATGCAGATTATATCAATGTTATTTTCCCTGAGGAATTCTTATAACTCCGGTTTCTTGTTCCTCACTCCTTCTGCATTCCATTGAGCCACTGTAAGGCAGTGGGTTAGTTGGTCAGTTGCTCTACTTTGCCTTCCCCCGACCATTTGGTTGGCAAAGGCACCGGTTGCTTGGGTGGGCCCTTTCGACGTTAGGGGCCCGGCTCCGCTCCCACAGGTTGTAGCTGATAGGAGCGACACCATGACGTAAGTCGAGATTGTCGCATGACTCCATACTGCAAAAGCGTGTGTGTCCTAATTTTTCCCGGTGTCTGCGCCGTAGCTAACACACTCCGTCTTCGCAGGCCGGGTTGTGTTTGTTGGTCAGGGTTGTCTCCCATAGCCTTTCCATCTCCCGGTGGTAGCTGCAAGGCAGCAGCTTGGTTTGTTTACCGAGGTTTACCTTCCCCGTGGCTAGAGCTTATAGCGGCTCTTACTCGCTTGATGCACCCGTCATAGGACATATGGAGGATTTCAGTGGGGGTATCAGTGCCACCTGTTACCCCTCCCCGTCCTGCTGGGAGGACATCGCCGTTTGGTCCGCGACTGCTTATTCGTCCAGCAATACTGACTTAATTCGCAGCTGACACACCATATCTGGAGGTCGTTCCACTATCCGCCACCCGTGGACGCGCCTGGTTGGGGTCGGTCGCCCCTTTGCCAGGTGTAAATCTTACATATGGTATGTATATCAGAGCATATTGTATATGTATGTTTGTTTTTATGTTTTCTAAGTCGTCTTATGTTGTGTGTTGCGTAAGTCTGACATGTGGTATTTATATCAGAGCATAATCTATATGTATGTATGTATGTTGTGTTGTGTAATCTGACACGGTGTTTATATCAAAGCATATTCTATATGTATGTGTGTTGTTGTGTTGTGCTGTGTAAGTCTGACATATGGTATTTATATCAGAGCATATTCTATATGTATGTTTGTTGTTGTGTTGTGTACGTTTGACACAGAGTTTTTATATAAGAGCAGATTCTACATACAGTTTTGCTGTTGTGTTGTGTAAATCGTGCTGTGTTGTGTAAGTTGTTGTGTGTAAGTTGTGTTGTGCAAGTCTGACATGGTTTTTATATGAGAGCAGATTCTACATATATGTTTGTTGTTGTGTAATAGTCTAGAAAAGAAGAGATCCATACTCTCTCAATATATATTTCAAAAACACCTTCCTCAAAGAATTCTAGATAGATAGATAGATAGATAGATAGATAGATAGATAGATAGATAGATAGATAGATAGATAGATAGATAGATAGATAGATAGATAGATAGATAGATAGATAGATAGATAGATAGATAGATAGATAGATAGATAGATAGATAGATAGATAGATAGATAGATAGATAGATAGATAGATAGATAGATAGATAGATAGATAGATAGATAGATAGATAGATAGATAGATAGATAGATAGATAGATAGATAGATAGATAGATAGATAGATAGATAGATAGATAGATAGATAGATAGATAGATAGATAGATAGATAGATAGATAGATAGATAGATAGATACCTCGCTTTATCGTGCTTCGCTTTATTGCGCTTTTTCAAATTATTCATGTTTATTTATTAGAACGTGCCTTCTTTTTCCGATAGATTTTGGATCTCCACCAGCAAAAAGATTACGATATATATATATATATATATATATATATATATATATATATATATATATATATATATATATATATATATATATATATATATATATATATATATATTATATATATATATATATATATATATATATATATATATATATATATATATATATATATATATATATATATATATATATTATATATATATATATATATATATATATATATATATATATATATATATATATATATATATATATATATATATATATATATATATATATATATATATATATTATATATATATATATATATATATATGTATATATATATATATATATATATATATATATATATATATATATATATATGTATATATATATATATATATATGTATATATATATATATATATATATATATATATATATATATATATATATATATATATATATATATATATATATATATATATATATATATATATATATATATATATATGTGTCACGAAGTGGATTTAATTAGAGTCTGTCTGAGTACAGAGACAAGACACTAGTTATGAGAAAGTCTGAGAAGATAGATTTAGATGAGAATTACAGTGAATGTGGAAGGATGAGACTTATAGCTTCGAGGGTGAAAACCGAGATTGACTCTCCCTCGCCACTTGTGACTTATGTAGTATCTACTGTCTCACCACCTCTGACTATCAGAAAGGAGATAAGGTTTCACTAAATTCCACAGACACAACTATACAGACAAAGCATATAAGTAGTTAAAGATAAACTGATCCAGCATACATTTTATAGTTTATTAAACAATCAAATCAATACCACGGCAAACAATTAAAAGTGCAAGTTCGCACAACCTGAAATAAGAACCATTCAAATGAAAGACACAATATATAAAAATTCCACACTCTCTTTCACACCTGCATGAAAACAACTAAGGATAAAGAAATATGCTTGGTGGGGGTCTCTAAGTAAGAGCCACCGCTCCTGTCTACACTATTGGTACTAACCAACACACTGTCTCGCTGAAGATGTATAAACTAAATGTCTACACTGTTTTAAAAGCCCTTTAGGCTGTCCTACACAACTAACAATTATACCACAAGCACTGCTACACTAATTGACTTTTCAGCGCTAACTCAGAGGCTGTCCTCTAAGTATTTCTGTATTACTGTTCCTCGCTAACTTCTCTATCTCTCCTGTCTCGGTTCAATGCCTCTCTGACGCTACCGTCTTCGTCTGAGGCTCTGATGAGTTGCTTCTCCGTCACGCCCCTCTTCTCGTTAGCATTTGGAAAGGTATGTTTTCCCTCTCTCCTTTCCCGAATACTGATGATGAGGGCTTGTTAATAAGATAGCGATGAAACTGCCTAAGGATGTAGATGTTTTCACTGCTTATGACAAATCTTCAACCTGCCGAGTTAACCCGCTTCGGGTTTAGGCCCACTGCTTTATTATGGCAGTGTGTAGCAGCACCAGGCTCGTCGCCTGTTTTGATTGTGTTGGCCTTTGCGAGCTAAGAGCTCCTGATTTAGAGACCAGTTCCCGCTGAGGTATGTGTCCTCACTGCAAGAGAACTTCTCCTTTCCTTTCAGCGTTGCCGACGTAGCTGGGCGCCGGTACAGTCGCGAACCCAGGTTTCTGCAATAACGCCAATGTCTCGTGCCTCCTTCTCCTGAGAAGGCAAAGTCCGTGGTAGGCTTAGGGCTATCTATAACCTCCACCACCAAACCGTGACTGCCAACAATACGGAATATGTCGAACTGAGCAGACGATAGAATGGCGCTTCTTCACGGCAAAAATTCTTGGGACTGGTGAGCGATAAAAGACTTTTGTCGCTCCTATTTATATTATGAATATTTATGTTGCAATTACAGATGCGGTGAGTCATCGCGTCTGATATTATCTATCAAGAACCGATTTAAACTAACCTCTGGCCTCCTCTCTTGTCTGCACATAAATTAAATCTAAACCGCCAATCATATCATAAACTAACCTATGACTCATCGTTGACCGAGTAAAAATCGCAAAATATTCAAGCTCCCGCGCCGCAATAATACGTAATATTCAGGAACCCTCTGACCTTTTATCTACCGGAATAATTTTATTGGTTCTGCGTTAACCTGGGTCGTGCTTTCCTCCCCCCCCCCCTCCCCCCACAATCCCTACAAATAAAAGGGGTAGGTGAAGGTGGTCTGTGTCGTAAATTTGGATAGGTATTTAAGATAGATTTTGTCCCGTTTGAATAGAACGGAAAAAGGTGGTAACTCAGTGAGAATTAAGGTATGAGAAATAGATTTCACGAGTGAATAGTTTAAGGGTAGAATCTGTCACTGGATTGAGAAGATACTATAGTCCAGTCTATCTTTACGACTGTAATTTGTTATCAGACAATTCTGCTCTCCATACATTTAACATATATGTTTAACTATATATACACACACACAGTTATGTGACAACAGGACACATAAACGTGAAACTATTGTAAATGGATTATGGATATGGGCTGAGCTGACCAACACAAGTAATTAAGTTTGTTTAGTTTATTATCATATAAACTGTTCACAACATCAAATATATATATATATATATATATATATATATATATATATATATATATATATATATATATATATATATATATATTATATATATTTATATATATATATATATATATATATATATATATATATATATATATATATATATATATACTGAAGCACATTAAAAACGCACCACCTGTGTAATCCAGGAACTGAGTGTGAAATGTAAATATAAGTTTTTTTTACAAGTTTACATATTTGGAATCTTTATTCATTTTCCTATGAATTCATGCTGGTCATTAATTTGTACATTTAATTGTTATGAAATTCATTGCATTATGTGCAGGCAAGAGAGAAAACAAAAAATGCAACCAATAAAAAAATTCATTCACACTATCCTCAGTATCTGGTATGTCCACCGTGTGCTTGCAAACAAGCCTGGCAGCGGCTCCGCATGGAACGCACAAGTCTCTGATGGAAATTCCGGGAAATCAAGTCCCATTCACGTGTAAGAGCAGCTTCGAGCTGTTGCAGATTAGCTGGAGAACCTTGCATGTAGACTCTGCGTCCAAGCTCGTCCCACAGATGTTCTATAGGGGACATGTCTGGTGACAGGGCAGGCCAATCAATCGTCACAATGTTCTGCTGCTGTAGATATTGCTGCGTAATGCATGCGGTGTGCGCACGTGCGTTATCCTGCTGGAGAAGCTGCAAGTCTGGATAATTTGTGAACGCAGGAGCAACCAATGCATCCAGAACCTCATCTCGATATGTCACAGCATTAACATTTCCACGGAAGACGTGAAGAGGCAAGCGATGGTGAAAACTGAATCCTCCCCAAATTTGAATACTGCCACCTCCAAATCGGTTGTGCTGACGAACACAGCAATCTGCAAAGCGCTCTCCACACCGTCGCCAAATCCGCATACGTCCATCAGCAAAGGATTTGTTGAATCTGCTCTCGTCTGTGAAAAGAACAGCATTCCACTGCAGTCTAGTCCATCTGGCATGTTGCTCTGCCCATTGCAGGCGCTGCTGACGATATCTGTGAGTAGGGTTTGGCCCAACATAAGGTCGTCTTGCAGTAAGGCCTGTATCTCTGAGTCGTCGTATGACTGTCATTCGAGAGACTTGCCAACGTCTACCCACTATTGCTCTTGCTGTTTGACTTGCCGGGAGAGAACGATTCCTTAGGTGACTCAGCACAATATGACGATCTTGCGCAGGGGTAGTAACTCGTGGTTGGCCAATCCGAAGTCTATCCCGGCACTGCCAGTGGTTCCGTAACGTTCACTGAGACGTACAATAGTGCTGTGGTGGCAATTCATCCTTCTGGCAATGGCCCGCGAGCTCATTCCGGTCTCCAACATACCAATGGCTCGTTGGCGGTCGTTTTCAGATAGTCGTGGAATTTCAAGCACATGTACTGGGTGTTTTGTCTCAACGGCCTTCTTATACCGAGTATACTGCCACAACGCGTACACATTTTCAGGGTCATAGCTGTTGGGAATCGTGTTGCACGTGTAACTTTCATTGTTTTCGTGTAGTCTGTACACAAACCCGTGGGTTGAATCATGCACTTTCCATTCCAGCAGCCATTCGCTCTCTACCTCATGACAAACGGGGAAAATCCATTCCCACACCTTTTTTCCAGCTTCTCGGCATCAGTATATATAACAGTGGTGCGTTTTTAATGTGCTTCAGAATATATATATATATATATATATATATATATATATATATATATATATATATATATATATATAAATATATATATATATATATATATATATATATATGAAATCATAGGTTACAGGATTAGGAAAATAACCCCATAAGTGTCATCCCCTCGGTTGAGAAAAGATCCCGCAAGAAGTTAATAACCCCAAAAGATTAACGCTTGGGTATAGAAATAGACGATAAAGTAAAGAACAGAGTTCCTAATTAATCTATCCTGTAAAATAACAGTATTAGCGAACAAAAAAAGAAGTGGGTACAATAATTATACAAACAGAAATATTCACTCCTCTTTCTCACACTCTGTCAATCTGTGGCCACATTCTATCTCGCTTACCTACTAGTTGTTTAACAACATCTTGAACATAATCATCAGGGTACATGCAACAATATCCAGTGTTGTGCTTCGCCGAAGTGAGCCCCAGTTCCTCTACAAATAATTAATCCTCCTATTGGGGAAACGCTTACTTTGGTGGTGATTATTGGATATGAAAATGTCACGTCAGAATGATCAGGTAGCAAAATATTTACCACGATATAGTGTTCACAGTGGACAGTAGTTAGTACTTCCAATAGTTAAAGGAAATGTCTGGTGGGTAAATCTTTCTGGATAAATCCAATTGACAACACAATGGTCAGTAGTCGGGAACAATGTTGTGTTTAGATATTTTGCTACAGCGGGCTGATATAATTGAATGGAAAAATATCTGGGTATTTGATGTCTCCAGTTATAATTTAATTCTTATTGTCTATACGTTTGGACTCTCTCTCTCTCTCTCTCTCTCTCTCTCTCTCTCTCTCTCTCTCTGGATGAAGCAAGAGGACCGCACAGGTCAACATCGAAGACCCGATAAAGACTAAGACTTGTTACTGAATGTATTTAGACCACTGGCAGGCTGGTTTGTGATCAGTACTAGATTTAGGAGAAAACAAAACATTTAATCACAATATCAATATCCTATCCGGTCACGCGTAAGGTTAAGATCTCTTATCCACTCTGTCATTTAATTAAATTAAAAGCACACGTCTCTTAGCCTATCTTATCACGCTTTGCTCACCTGGGACGGATTGGGTTTAAGGCATGCGCCTTTCCCCTCCTCCTCCTCTGTAAAACTCTCAGCGAACAATATCAGTGTTCATTTAAATATTGACTGCTTTACAAATATCGCTTGTCATTACTAGCTATTTGTTTCGCCACATGATATTACACTAGTCACTTGCACAATTACACGTAATGAATTAGAAATATATTTATATTCCGTCAATAGTCAGTCTCCTAGTGTATTTATTAGTCAATTAAAACATCTCTTTCTGGGTGATAGCGATTTATTAAATTTTACATTACAGCTGGAAAAGTTAGCTATATGTCATTTAATACGCCAGTCTTAGCACTTAGAAAAATCCCAGTGAATTATAATGATAACCTTTAACACATTAAATCACCTAAATGCTAATATATATTACCGCAATCAGAAATTGAACAATCTCCACGGAATGCTATGACACACTTTCACAATGGCTAGAATCACGAGCTAGATTTCCAAAATATCCTGAGCGAACTGATAACTGAGACAAACATGTGTGAAGACAGAATATATACGGAATTTGGGTAATTAACCTCTAAAGGATGCGAATTTTCGCACCTACGTCCTTACCAGGGAAATCAAGAAGTTTCGTTCCCGAGATAAAGAATTCTACGGTCCCTCTGTTCGACGTTGCCATCGACAACAAAGGCTTCTGATATCATCGATGGTCTCCTTGTATGTACAACATCACAGGATTTCCTTCCCCTTGTAGAGAACTTCAAAGCTATTTACCTTCCACGAGTTTTGGGCACGTGCAATCTGCCAGTCATCGTAATACTGACTGCTCCGCTGGCGTGAGGACTTCTGTTAGACAAGCGTTCTACGCTCACCTGAATGAGTGACAGTTTCGAACCTATGTAAACAAAATCGCAGCTCGTGCAAGCAGAAAAAATAGGCGTGGCGTCAAAGGTGAGTCAACAGTCAGTGAATTTCGTCAGCGAATGGCATGTTTTTGCGTCGCAAAGATTATAAACCTAAGATGGGAAACCACGGTGGACGGGACACTGCTGCACTATTTACATATATGACAGTCTGATTAATCCAAACGTCCCAAAAAAAAAACCCAGAATTAATAACTAGTGTCCTCGACCGCCTAATAACAATTAAAGAACAAAATAATTATATGGAAAAGAAAAATGGGGCGAGTTGAAAATAACAAATACAGTAACTCATCACAATATATATATATATATATATATATATATATATATATATATATATATATATATCTATATATATGTAAATATATATATCTAAATATAAATATATATATATATAATATATATATATATATATATATATATATATATATATATATATATATATATATATATATATATATATATATATATATATATATATATATATATATAAACACTAACATTTTAAAAGAGGACAAAGGATTAAACAGAAAATTTCAAAGTAAACATTATCTGCTGATATTAACTTGATCTTTCCTATATGTCTATATTATCTTCTTTTTTTTTAATGAATATCGCAGTGATCGCCCTTGTGTATAATTCAACAAGAATCCCAACTAACATAATTACCGATGTATGTTACGTCGGTCGGTCTCACTCAAAATAGTAACTCGCGCCAGAAAAAAAAAGTGCGCAACGCACGGTGTGCAACTTGCGCGGCGTGGGTGTTTTATAAAACATATACTTATCGATTGGAGGCCGCCCTCTGTGTAATCTACGTTTTGCTGATGATATTGATCTGATAGCTGGAACAGAATCAGAACTTCAAGATCTTACCTCTAGACTGGAGAAAGTAACAAGAACGTATGGGATGCAAATTAATGTAGAAAAAAGCAAGATATTGGTGAATAGCCATAAGAAACATGTTCCGACCAATATTACGTTAAATGGGCAAACGTTAGAAGAAGTTAACACCTTTAAATATCTCGGGTCCACTATATGTAGTGATGGAAGATCAAGTAAAGAAATCAAGACAAGACTTGAGATGGCCTCAGCTGCCATGACAAGGTTGAATGTGATCTGGAAAAGTAACATCAGTTTTCCTGTGAAGATCAAATTATACAAATCACTTGTATTATCTATTCTCTTGTATGGGTGTGAGGGCTGGACACTCACTGCAGATACGGAGCGAAGGATTCAGGCTTTCGAGCATAAATGTTATAGAAGAATTTTGCGCATTTGCTATAAAGAGCACAAAACAAATGTCTATGTTAGAGAGAAGATAAACACCTATGCAGGCCACCAAGAACCACTTTTGTCAATAGTGAAACGTCGAAAGCTTGCCTGGTTTGGGCATGTAACTCGTCATGACTCCCTTTCGAAAACGATCCTCCAGGGAACAGTCGAAGGTAAACGGAGAAGAGGAAGGCAAAGAAAATCCTGGGCTGATAACATCAAAGAATGGGCAGGACACGGTTTTTCCACACTTGTACGCATTGCTGAGAATAGAGAGCAGTGGAGGACCCTGTCTGCTGATGCTTCCACCATGGCACCCCTACGACCCATGACGGGTTATGGGTTGAGATGATGATGATACTTTTATTTTCATTTATTTTTTATTATTTCACGAAATTAGTAGTGCTCGACAAAGAAAAAGTGCGTAAAAATTGGTGTGCATGAGCCCTCACCCGATGTACAAATCATGAAAACTTGAAAGTTTTTGTTAAAACCACTTATTATCAGTGAACACTCTTTGAAAACAATCCACGCACTTTCACACGAAATGTTGTCATCAAAGTGCTTTTAAATTGAATCTAAAATAACATAATTTTCGCCGTGTGTACGTTGGTCACAGCTGAGGAATGCAACCGTGTTGAAAAATTGTACTGTTTCCATTATATATACTCTCCCGAAAATAGTTACAATCAACAAAGAAAAACGTTCAAATGACGGTGTTCATGAACAGTTTGATTACACTGTATAATGGAAAGAAACCAAAAACACTCTGAGAATGTACTTCTATCTGCTCATCTGGGAACGGAAACAGCACACTATAATTAAAAACCCGTCAAGTTTGACGGGTTATTGCTAGTAATGAAATAATTGTCTTGTACGAAGTTTTAAACACGTAAGTGTATTTTAATTCTAAAAAAAGGCAACTGTCAACATAACTTGTGGAAATTACAATGTGATCTATCTCAATAGCATATAAACTGAGTCTCTTGATAGTACATACAGTACTAAGTCTTGGTGGGGAGGGCGCCGTCACAAGATCTCGCACCACCTTGAATAATTCCGAGAGCGGACACTACAAATAACTGTAACACCTTATCAAACATAACAACGGCTTTGATGTCAAAGAAAACTATTACCTGTATTACTATAGCCCTCACCCGCTCTGTTGTCACTGTGACATATTATGAAAATAACATTTCATATATCTATTTTCTTTATCTACACTTTTCTTTTACCCAGCTTTCACCTACGCCGGGTTTTAACATAAAAACCTCCTATACACTCTGAGATCGGTCCTTTTTCTAATTTAGCACGCAGACTTTATTGCTGTTCGCTATTCCCTTTGATGAGAGTTTGCCAGCAGACCTATTAGCCGGTTAGCTGTAACATAACACCAGCGATTTGAGTATAGGATCAGATAATTTTGGAACCAAGGTGAGCAAATTGCTATTACCTCCCTTGTAATCCGTTCGCTAGAAAGTTAATTTAATACGGCGAATTGCCAGATCAAAAGACATTGCTCGCTGGAATGGCCATACGAGCAGAGACGTGAAAATTTGCACTGATTAGCAAATTACGTTATGCCTGATCTAAGAGAGAGATCGTGAGTCTGGTTTTCGGCTTTAGTGCAAGAAAGATCTTTGATTTGCAAAGCTCAACGAAGAATTTCCCGTAGGTGTTAAGTCTGGCAGAGAGTATGGTTTTCGGAATAGTGTAATATTTCCTTTCATTTCAGAGATATATAACCTCAGCATTCTAACTCAAATTTATCCAGTACTCGACAGATTCAGAAGACATCTAGCTGCAATTCTAGAATCACTCGTATTGAGTAGAGTTTCTTAGTTTTTGTTGGAGAATAGTCTTAGAAGTTTGTGCAAAGTGTTGGGTCAAACCCAAAATCTACCAGCGGCTTCCATGTAAATCTGAGAGTAATCATACTAAAGAACATTTCTTATATTAGTAACTGGGTTTTTTCAAGGTGAACCTGTCTGAGGTTGTGTTTACACCCAGAAAAGAGACAGAATACCAACCCAAAGAACTTTAAGAGTGACTTGGTAACTGGCGTATAGATCCAGATTTCTTGTTTCAATCTCATTTATACAATCAGTCCTGTTGTGGCGACCTAACAAACCTTAACATTTTCCGACGTGTGACCAGTTGTGGTGTGACAAATGAATTTTTTTATACTGAGAGAAGTTACCGACCTGACATTTCCGAAGTACTGGAAACCTCAAGATTTTGACACTGTGAGCACTGTGACATTTTCTTACCTGACCTGATTCAAGTGACATAAACAGTAATCCTAAAACATAAATAGTAAAGCGAACGCTCCCCGGAGAAATTGGATTTACCCCGTCTCTTTAGAGCTGGTGTTCTCTTTGCCAAAAGAACACTGGATGAGCTGTGTGTGTGTGTGTCCTAAAGATTGCGCCAGAAGGTGAAAATCAAGTTGTAGGTAAGAACGAATGTCAGTGGCCACTGTTGTATGAATAGGAAGAAAGCAGGAATGAGTGACGCCTCTATTGTATAATTCATGCACCCACTGTGTAATTTTTTTATGCAAGTTTTGCTAATGCTGTTCCTCTTAGAATAGATTAACGTATAAACTCTGTTCTTTACCGTAGAGGGAAATGCTAGACCATAGCGTATAAACCTTTGACTCATTTGGGGTTTAATAACTTTTCTTCTAACGGGATTTTTGTCTCAACAGAGGGAGGGAGGATTACACCTATGGGTCTAACTCTTTAATTAATTCATTAACCTATGTTTATTTGTATTTGATTTGATATTCAAAATATTGCTGTTGTAAAGTTCCTTTATGATAAATAATATTTACATAAACTTTATTTACGTATGTCGGTCAGCTTGTCCCAAAAGATCCCTATTCCATTGATGTAGTTTTCACGTCTGTGCATCTAACTGTCGTCAATTATGTGTGTGTGTAGGTGAGGGGTGATATATATATGTTAATATATATTGTGGTTGACTGTCTGACTAACAATTTCTGTTGTAGAGATAAGCTCAATGAGAGAAGCTTCTCGAGTTCAGGGACAGATTCTACTTACTTTTCCACCATCTCACTCGTGAAAATCTATTTCTTTACAGTACCCTCCACTGAGCTAACACCTGGTCTAATATTTTCAGAAGGGACCAATCTATGTCTTAATTCCCGTATCAAAAATCTACGACAGTCACTTCTAATGTTTCTTCTATATGGTTTCTTTTCTTAATGCCCGCTCTGTTGTCACTTCTAATGTTTCTTCTATATGGTTTCTTTTCTTAATACCCGCTCTGTTGTCACTTCTAATGTTTCTTCTATATAGTTTGTTTTCTTAATACCCGCTCTGTTGTCACTTCTAATGTTTCTTCTATGTGGTTTGTTTTCTTAATACCCTCTCTGTTGTCACTTCTAATGTTTCTTCTATATAGTTTGTTTCCTTAATATCCGCTCTGTTGTCACTTCTAATGTTTCTTCTATGTGGTTTGTTTTCTTAATACCCGCTCTGTTGTCACTTCTAATGTTTCTTCTATATAGTTTGTTTCCTTAATATCCGCTCTGTTGTCACTTCTAATGTTTCTTCTATATGGTTTGTTTCCTTAATACCCGCTCTGTTGTCACTTCTAATGTTTCTTCTATATAGTTTGTTTTCTTAATACCCGCTCTGTTGTCACTTCTAATGTTTCTTCTATGTGGTTTGTTTTCTTAATACCCTCTCTGTTGTCACTTCTAATGTTTCTTCTATATAGTTTGTTTCCTTAATATCCGCTCTGTTGTCACTTCTAATGTTTCTTCTATGTGGTTTGTTTTCTTAATATCCGCTCTGTTGTCACTTCTAATGTTTCTTCTATATAGTTTGTTTCCTTAATATCCGCTCTGTTGTCACTTCTAATGTTTCTTCTATATGGTTTGTTTCCTTAATATCCGCGCTGTTGTCACTTATAATGTTTCTTCTATATGGTTTGTTTCCTTAATACCCGCTCTGTTGTCACTTCTAATGTTTCTTATATATGGTTTGTTTTCTTAATACCCGCTCTGTTATCACTTCTAATGTGTCTTCTATATGGTTTGTTTTCGTAATGCCCGCTCTGTTGTCACTTCTAATGATTCTTCTATATGGTTTCTTTTCTTACTACCTGCTCAGTATGATTTAATTTATTTTATGGAGAGTAATAATTGGGATATGTAGCACTAGGGGGAACACCAGATAGAAGCAAAATCAAGTAATCTATGTCGGACGGGTGGTTGGGGGCCACATATTGCCCGTAGGCCCAAATGACTGTCTGTCCACCCTGTATACTTGTATGCGTGCCCCGGGATGAACTAGGATGGTGATGATTATTAGTGTTATACTTACTTGGTCGTTCCTCTTCTACACTGAGATGTAGAGGTTTGCCAGAGAAAGGGCGCTACTATCCTATCGGCCGTCTTCCTTTCCTATTATTATTATTATTCTCATTATCATTATTATTCAAGTGGTATATTGCAACAACCTAACAACAAACTGTCTGGACATTTTAAGGCTAAAAGATTTAAATGTCAGCAACATTAACTGTGTCACGATGCAACAACAACAAATACTACAACAAAATGACAACTGCTGCAAGACCACAATCCTTCTTTGTGACGTCATGGGGCAGCGATAACACGTGTATTGTGTTTATTATGGGTGAATATTTATGTACGAGTAAGTCACCCGAGAAAATATGGCGGGGGTAAACATTATCTTGTGCTTTTTCAGCTGCATATCGTCATGACGTCACTAACTCTCAAGTGGTCATTTATCTGGATGTATTGGTTATGAGGATATGGAGCAACGCGTCAAAAATGATATGGGTAGAAGTGACAAAAAAAGCCAGTGGACAGAAATTTTACTAATTAATTAACAGCTGTTTTATCATAGCATGTTTTGTAAATCTACGGACACCTTTTAAAATCTGTCATTGGCACAAACAACAAAAATACAAAATGAACATATTTCTCAGTGTGGCCGTACAGCGGATGATGTTAGTGTTAATGGTACTTGTCGTATAGTGGGACTCATCTCACTGTCCCGCAGTGGGCAGCTAGGTGTTGATGATGCTATGTTACAACAAATCTTGACGATATGACATCACATTACAGACAGATGATGGGATGGAGAACATCTGGCGAAAAGTACTGCACTCAAACAGCGGTGAACAACAAAGATGATGTTTATTTACAGCTAGTCATCAAATCCGCTGAAATCATAATTCATGCCCAACCTTCCACCGAGGCCGGCCTTCTCATAATACATAAAATTTTCATAGGCAACTTTTGAAATCTTCTCTCGCTCCATCATTTTTCTCTTATTTAGTCTGACGCTGTCTCTAAGATTTACTAGCTCGTCTAAGATTTATGCTCTTCTGGTTTCTTAACTCATGATGAGGCACGTTGGTCTGGTGGAACTAATTGATGTATCTTTCTATATAAGACTGGTCTAACTACCAGGGCTGTTTATTTGTATCAATAGTCACTTGTTCTACGCTACCCCTAGCTACTGTCTATTGTCTCTACCACACACAACATACCTGTTCGTCTTGTAGTCTTGACAAATTGTTAACACAATCTTGAACTGGCGACATTGTCTTTCTTGTCTTTATCATCTATTAAAGGTGGCGTTTGAGCGTCTTGTTGGTTCGGCAAAATAATTTGATACAATACTGTGACCACAGCAACCAACCACCTTCAGTGGCTTGTTCGCCAGAATGAACCATCAAACATCGCTCGCCACTACACAACTTTAATACATAGCAAACTTGCTATCTAACAATAAGCGCGTTCCAAATCAGATTGACTTCATTTTATTCCCGATTTAACATTCCCCCGTCTCTGCTAAAATGTGTTCACCCTCGCAACACTTTATCGTGCGTGTTTATTTTTTATCGCTCACCAAAACCTGTCAAGGGACGTAATTTAAAGTCATCTCCCTTTGCTGATTAAGCTCAAAACTTATACAATCTTCTTTAATCTTATTATTAAAACATTACTATGCAAATCAGTCACACCATAATAGAGAACTCACATGAAATACTAAACCCAAAACACCAAGCCACATCTCCCAAAAGGAGACCTACGGAATTACCTCCCTTCTCTCAAAACACTCTTCTGCTCATTTCACGTCCCCTTAACAAAGACATATAGTCTATTAACAACTCTATTTAATTTTCTTAAACCATTTTTATGTACTCTCTTTCATTCTTAAAGTCCCAAGCTACCGGTCACATCAGTCTTAATAAAAGAGCCAACATTCTCATCACGGGAAGACAGCACTATACTAAAACGAGCGTCCTTTTCAGGGCGAACACAGCCGTCGGAATTCACTAAAATGGGTCGTACCAAGCCACAAGCGAAAAAGAGGAAGGTCTATAGAAGCCCTCAAACACTTGTCAGCAGCATCAAACAAGTACCTTCACAGAACAAAGACAATCAGCAGGGGAGCACGATTACTCCAACTACTAGCGTCGGGGCCGGTCCCTCTCAGAAGCCGAACCACGCGATGAACAACCCAAAGACAGAAGTCAACCAGGCTCCGAAGACTGACAAAGTAACATCACCGATAAAACACAATGTCGAGGCGGCGGCTCCAGTGTGCAGTGACCAGACAGCAGCTGCAAAACACGGCCACAAAACTTCGAAGACAGAAGATAGCAATGTTTTGAAGCCCGTCAAAGTTAAAGCACCACCAAACCAAGATATCACAGTCGAGCCTCCATCACACAGCGACCAGACAAATTCGGTAAAACAAGATCAGAGGCAGACAACCAGCCAGAATGTGACTCAGTCCCGCAGACCACACACTCAAACTGAGACAGATGTCGGAACGTGCACCCTTCGAAAGCAAAAGAATGCCGTTTCCCACGTGGCACTGCAGGAAAGGATCATTAAGATCACTCAGACATCGGGAAGTGAGGCCTCGCTCAGGGCCCTACCCGACGACAAAGTAATCGGCATCCTTGAAGCAATAACGGGCAGGAGGAGCATATCTAAAGTTTCAAGACACGACAACGGAGTTATCCTAAATCTAAATAACACGGAGAAGACAAACCAACTGATGATCGAGCTAGAGTCCGGACACAAAGAAGTCCAGCTGCCCCACCAGATGAAAGCTACTGTGGAGATCTTCAAGAAGACCAAAAAGATAGTTGTGAGAGGGATCGACAACAGCCGGTCTACACAAGAAGTCCACAGCCGCCTACAAGAAGAAAACAAGAACATCAACATAACACAGGTTGAAAGACTGAAGACATGGGACAAGAAGGACACCAACTTGGTTATCATAACTATCGAAGGGTCTTCAAGACCAAGTCAACTCAACTTAGACAATAGATGGAGAAAAACCGAAGAATACATTCCTCCTGTTATGCAGTGCTCAAACTGCCAACAATTCTCGCACACTAAGAAAACATGCAGGAGAGAGACCGTTTGTCGATACTGTGCGGGGAGTCACACTTACAATGAATGTCCTGAGGCGAAAAAAGACACCAACTATAAAGAACGCAACCCCAGCAGAACCTGCGCAAACTGTCTCGGGAACCACGGGGCAAGATACCGTGGATGTCCGATCTTCTATGAGACAAAGACCATACTGAAGGAATCGGTAACAAAAAACATCTCCTTCAGAGAAGCAAGAAACCGAGTGACTTCAGGCGGCACTGTTAAACAGGAACAGCACACAAGAGCCCAGCTGGTAAAACTAACCACAGAGGTGCGAGACATAAAACAACAACTCAAAGTCGAGACGAACAAGAAACAAAACGAAGATTCAGATGATATAAGAGACGAAACAACAGGAGCCTTACAGAGCGCCCAGGCAATGCTACAGAACATGAAAACCATCAAACACGAAATAGAAGTCGACATCGCCAATCTCACAGAGCTAAAGGAAGAGAACGAAGAACTCCTCAAAAGAATTGAAACAGAGAGAAGGATCGCTGAGGATATCCTTACAAAAAGTAGAGAGCAAAACAAAGAAACTAAAGACAAAATAATAACCGAAATCGTAGAAGTACTAACAAGAAATCAAGAAAGAAGAAAAGAAGCGGAACACCAAATAATCATCAAAACCATAATGGGTTTCTTACCAAAGGTAATAGCAACAGCCATAGAACAACACGTAGCCAAAACAGACAACGAATAGTAGAGACCGAACAGGCAGCCAGTGGTCCTTTTCAGGACCAATCATCTCCAGGACTAGGAACGCGATACTAGAGAAGACGTTAACACCCAATATAACCGTTTGTAACCCGTAAGGCAGGAAATGAACACCATGAGAACGCCACGACACCATAAACAGACAAGCAGCGAAGAAGTATCCAGAAAGTCAGCTAGCGGTCCTTTTTAGGACCAGTCCTTTTCAGGACTAATAGACGATTAGCACCGAAGAACCTAACACACAATATACCCCAATTATAACCAACTTTCAGGTTGAACAGGGTATAACAGCAACATAGCAGACAAAAGAACGAACGAACGAACGGACAAAGAGGAACCCAGACAGCCAGCTAGTGGTCCTTTTTAGGACCGATCACCTCCAGGACTACGAACGAGATACCAGTGAAGACGATAACATCCTATATACCCCAATTATAACCAAACTTTCAGGTTGAACAGGGTATTACAGCAATCTAGTAGACGAAAACAACAACAACAACATCAGTCTTAAGAACTTTGTTTAACGGCGGTATCGACTTGAGCGACTAAATCGGCAGGCTGGTTAACTTCACACCTAAGGGTCTTTTATATTTGGACATGCGCCCTAATATAACCATGTCTTCTTCTTCTTCCGTCCTTAGCCACCGACCGTCAAAGCAGTCAGTGGCCATTACGCCTAGTGGCGTCTTAGGGCAACAGCAGATAGGTTTTCTTTGCCATTGTTTCCCATCACGCCTAGTGGCGTCTTTAGGGCAACAGCAAATCAACCCATTTGCTGTTGTTTCCGTAATTGAATATAACCATGTGCCCGGCACAAAAGATCAATACAGTGGCACTTATGTGTCAATAGATCTTTTGTGTGAGAACACAGAGGATCATTGGTGACACTTGTTTGTCATTGGGTCTTTTTGTGTTGGGACATGCGTTTATGTTGGGCGTGTTCCAATGCGACTCATGCGAGTTAAATGCGACCTCATGCGAGGAAAAAAAAAAGACTCAATCGGCAGTTACTACAAATGTAACAAACACCATTCGTTATTTACTGTTAAATGTACATATAAGATAATTATTCTTACTCACTCGTAAAACAAATGGGAAACATTCAAGAAATTATGAGCAAAATCAAACATTCGCCACTATTAGGGATGGGAATAAATGCGTTTACTTTCAATTAACGAGCACGTCACTGAGCCGTAAAAAGATTGCAAGTTTGGTGGGAAACTTTGTCAAGAGAACATGACGTTACTGATAAGGCAACTCTTTAATACGGGAATTATCCCTGGTATCTCTCCCTTATCATTATGAACTTCACATCCGAGGATTTAAACTAAAATTGCAGCAAAACAAATAACAGGCACATTACAGTCAGAAATGCTGTGTAGGCAAATTACAGTCAGAAATGCTGTGTAGGCAAATTACAGTCAGAAACGCTGTGTAGGCAAATTACAGTCAGAAATGCTGTGTAGGCAAATTACAGTCAGAAATGCTGTGTAGGCAAACTACAGTTAGAAATGCTGTGTAGGCAAATTACAGTCAGAAACGCTGTGTAGGCAAATTACAGTCAGAAATGCTGTGTAGGCAAATTACAGTCAGAAACGCTAGTAGTATACAATGCGCAAAACAGGTAGTATTCAGGCGGCGGCGTGTGACTTTTATATAGCAAAATACTCGATCGATTTCAGGCGGTGGCGTTTCAGGCGGCGGCGTATGACTTTTTATATAGCGATATATTTTAGCGGCGGGGCTTCCTCTGACGATCAGACGTATGACTTTTTATATAGTAATATACGATAATGATGTTTGTTTATACAATATATATAAAAAATATAAAAAATCGATAATGACGGAAAATATAAAAAATCGATAATAACGGAAAATTTAAAAAATCGATAATGTTGGATTAGTAGGGGTTTTTGAAGTGCCTTTTTTGTGCGGGCGAGGGTGACGATGCATGGGGGTAGCTGGCGGGGTTAGTTTAGGGGGATTTTTGTGTGATGTTGGGTGTGTTTGTTTATACATGTATACATACAATATATGTATAAAAAATATAAAAAATCGATAATGTTGGATTAGTAGGGGTTTTTGAAGTGCCTTTTTTGGGCTGGCGTGGGTGACGATGTAGCTGGCGGGGTTAGGTTAGGGGGATTTTTGTGTGATGTTGGGTGTGTTTGTTTAGACATATATACATACATATATACATTCATATATACAGAGATGTGGTGACGTTGTCAGGATGGATCTGTGGTGACGGAGGCTTAGGTTACTAAGGGGTTTTTTAAGGGAACGGGTATTGCTTTTTGGCTGGCGGTGATGCCTCATGGGTGTGTGCTGGGGTGTAGCTGGTGGATGTATGTATGACGCAGGAGTGACGTGTTAGATAGAAGTATATAGTTAATGATCTCTTTTAAAAGAATACTTGAGTAAAGAGGAAAATATAAAAATCGATAATGTTGGATTAGGTTACTAAGAGGTTTTTTGAAGTGCCTTTTTTGTGTTGGCGTGGGTGACGATGTATGTTGTAGGGGTAGCTGGCGGGGTGGGTTAGGGTGGATTTTTGTGTGAAGTATTGTGTTGATAGTGTATTGATGTGTTTGTTTATACATGTATACAATATATGTATAAAAAATATAAAAAATCGATAATGTTGGGTTACTAAGAGGGTTTTTGAAGTGTCTTTTTTGGGCTGGCGTGGGTGACGATGTAGCTGGTGGGTTAGGGTGGATTTTTGTGTGATGTTGGGTGTGTTTGTTTAGACATATATACATACATATATACATTCATATATACAGAGATGTGGTGACGTTGTCAGGATGCATCTGTGGTGATGGCGGCTTAGGTTACTAAGGTTTTTTTTAAGGGAACGGGTATTGTTTTTTGACTGGCGGTGATGACTCATGGGTGTGTGCTGGGGTGTAGCTGGTGGTTGTATGTATGACGCAGGAGTGAACTGTTAGATAGAAGTATATAGTTAATGATCTCTTTTAAAAGAATACTTGAGTTAAAGAGGAAAATATAAAAATCGATAACGGGGACTTAGGTTACTAATGGATTTTTTAAGGAAGCGGGTATTGTTTTTGTGCGAGGGGGAGGATGACGATGTATAGTGGGGTGTGTTGGGATATGGGTTATTGTGTGCGTGTATTTTAATTGTTGTATATACAATATATATATATATATATATATGGGAGTGAAGTGTTAGAGACCTAGGTCTACCATCGAAAGTGCGTCACGGTATTGTTGTGTATTGTTTATTTTACATATAGACATATTTTACAACAGTTATACGAACAGTTAGACGATATATACATATAATAGGGAGATATATTTACATAACAAGAAGACGATAGTTAGACGATATATTTAGATAAGAAGAAGACTTTTAGACAATAGGAAGACGATATGTATACGATATATTTAGACAAACAATTAGACGATATTTATACAGTTAGACATACAAACATTTAGACGAACAGTTATATATATTTTACAACATTTATACGAACAATTAGACGTACATTTAGACAAACAGTTAGACGATATAGGTAACAAAAAAGCGTTTTAGTTAATATAGTTTTTATTTTATATTCAATAGTGTTTTTGTATTATCAAACAGACGTATGGTAATATATATAGTATTTTTTACAAAATGTACATTATGCAGTAATTATTTATCAAATGAATATACAATTATATGGTGTATTTTTTAACGTAATATATTTTTACATAGTGATATGTACAATTGAAAAATAATTATATTTTATATATGAAAGACAGTATTTTTTAACATTATCAAACATTTTCACATATTAATGTACAATAATACATATTTATATAGGAAGACGTATGTTCAAAATATACAATAAAAATGTCACATGGGTACAGGCCAGACCTTGAAGGGAGTCGTCATATTGTCGTCACGTCGTAAGAAATAGAGGTGTTGTGTATATACCTATAGGTATATGTGGTATCTGAAAGAGACAGTTTAAATGTTGAGGGGTGATGTGGTGACGTTGTCAGGGTGTACTTGTCGTTTTATGTAAAAGTAAGAAAGGGCGTTGCGGTGTTGTTCGTATGTGTAGATGGAGGAATTGTGTGCTCGGAACCCGATATTTTTCCACCCTATGCTTGTTGTGTGTTGAGGACGTCTAAGAAAGTGTGTTTGTCTACTTTGTTGTGGTGTTTGTTCAAGCGATTGAGTGGTCTTGAATATGATATAGATAGAAGGATGTGGACGGGATTGCTTCAACATAATATTTTGTATTGGGTCTGTTTAATTGTGCGTTTGTGATAATATCGCTGTCGTGTAAGTTTGAGACAAAAGATTTGAAATCTGTAAGATTTTTGACTAAGTGGGGTTGATCTAACACACAACTATTATTATTTGAGGCATGAAATAAGCGTGATTCGTTTGTTTCTCTGTTTCTCAAAACTACGTGGTGACTGAAGTTAATCTTGAATCTTTTTGTCTGTTGTGTAAAGACAGGAAGCAAAAGACTTTCCCATTCGATTCTTTGGCTATTATGGAAAAAAGTGAAAGTCGATAAATATTTGTGGTTGTTAGCGTGTGTTTTAATCGCGTCCCAGTTATCAGTGTAGATTTGTTTAATGTCAGCTGGTAAGTCACCTAAACTGTCTTCTTCAGACGTCAAGCGGGGTTTTTTTATATGGGGTTGGGTATTGGTCATGGGGCGTTTCTTGGTCTGACCTGTTTTTGGTGGGTGAGATGGGGTGGGACTTGTTGAATAGGGGGCTCTTGGTAGTGTGGAAGTTGTTGTGGTGGTAGAGGGCGCCATAGATACTGAGTCTGTTATGGCACCGGTTGGTGGTGTCTGTTGGTGCGTTGAGTCTATTGTTACACCTGATGATAGGGCGCGGTCATTATGGTGCGGTGGTATTGGTGGGTTCTGTGGTGTTGCTGCGGTGTCTGCTGCTGTTGAAGAGGTGTGTTGGTGTTTTTTGTGGATGCGCAAATTGTCAAGGCGGGTAAAGTTTTTATTGCAGACCTCACAAGAGAACAGAGTTAGCTAGTGCCTGCTCTTGCTGTGTCGTAATAGGTCGGCGCGACGGGTGAAAGTCTCCCCACATCTGCTACATACCAGATTGGTTTGTGCCACTGAGGTGTCTGTCTGTGCTGAGCCGGACCCGTGTTTATTCTCTATGTGACGTTTCAGCGTATCAGGTCTGGTAAATACTAAACCACAGAAAGCGCACTCATGATTGCGGCGGTCGTGTGTTGTAGCCATATGCCGAGTGAGATCATGGCCTCGCTTGAAAACAGACTGGCAGTGTAAACAGGCATAGGCCCGTCGTTGAATTGACTCCATCTGTGAAAAGATGAACAAAAAGACGTTAGGCACACATAAATAAAATTAAATACATGTAATGAGAGAGAGAGAGAGAGAGAAAGAGAGAGAGAGAAAGCGAGAAAGAGAGAGAGAGAGAGAGAGAGAGAGAGAGAGAGAGAGGAAGAGAGAGAGAGAGAGAGAGAGAGAGAGAAAGCGAGAAAGAGAGAGAGAGAGAGAGAGAGAGAAAGCGAGAAAGAGAGAGAGAGAGAAAGAGAATAAAACACAGACTTATAGGTATACACACGCCTACTCTTCCTTATAACTAGTCTTATTGTTTAGTCTGTTATTAAAGGAAATAATTTTGTTTAACATATCAGAATGGTCCACGCGCGCGCGCGCTGTGGAAGCAAAGATATGGATTTAAAACTCAGCCCGTTCGCGAGTACCGAGTTGACCTGTCCTTTTTTAAAATAACGAAAATATAAGTATTTATTAAAGTGTATGTTCAATCATGGTTATAGCAAGGTGACTTAATGTAATATGTTGATTGTATTATCTCTATCTTTTTCCGTGTGTAGTTCAGTATTGTTTTAAAACCCAAAATACGCTATTTTCTAAACTATTATGTTGTCTAATTTTCACTGGCTGGTTAGGTAGTTTGTAGTGACTCGGGTCCTTAGTTATTTTTAACGTAATATGTTTGTAGTTACTATGAGAAGTTCTTTATAGAAGCAGCTTGTGAGTACAGAAATACGACTCGAGCGCATGTGTTGTGGAATCAAGTCAATTTATCGATCTACCCAAACATCTTTGCGCTACATCCAAGCAAGTATTTGAAATAGACTATTAGTCTATACAAGTTTAGAGTGTTGTTATCAGAAAGTATTACAAGTTGTAAGTATCACGGATAATTTTTCAAAACCCACATATAATTTGCTTTCGCACGAGTTTAACAATAGACGAGAAACGTAGATAAGGATTAAACTAAGGAATTTTTCTCACTACTACACCCACCACATAAAAAAATAAGTCGGATAATTCTTAACTTAGCTAAACCATACACACATGTAAGAATTTAACAAACAACTATTATTAAAATACCTATTAGTCTAGACATATCAACTTTGAAACAACCTTTACCAACACTGGCCAGCGAAAAAGCGAATACACAGACATGTCTTTTAAATAGAAAACAGATATTTAATACAACACACGGATAAGGAATAATAAGTTAGTGTCGGGGTTAACCTCTTAACAAAACACACAGATAAAAATAACAGAGATATTTATTTATATTTAACACCTTAACACAAAAACACGAAGACCGAATACATAAACGAAAACAAACGAATACAACCAAAACAGATATTTTTAAAGATATTTATTGTATATATCCTAGCGAAAACAAACAGCTATATAAAAATATTTATTTTTTATGTGTAAAATATATATTTTAACTTCCTATTATTATTTTCATATTATTATAGGGAAAAAACAGACGAATACACACATATACATATACCGAGTTTACATTTAGAACTTTGTATAGGGTTTTCTTTCAGTCTCTGAGTGTTAAGAAAATCCGCCTAGGAAAAAAAAAATGAAAACACAAACACATACCCAGATATTTTTCCACAGAATACCATTGAAAAGACACAGAGATATATCTCTTAAAGGCCAGAGATATTTAACACAAAATACGAATAAAAACAGAATAACATACGTTTGGTGGTGAGCTGTTGCTTTTTCAGAAGTTTGATATGAGAAGGCTTTCACAACGTTTTTTCAGAGACGTTCACCGGTCCAGGTCTGGTTAAAGAATGAGACATGTCTAAAACAATTCGTGATTAAGACAATGACTTTCCAATAAAAGTAGTCCGAGTGTATGAATTTCATGATGGAGCCAGATTGGTTGTTGTGTAGAGATACTGTTCCAGAAAATAGTTCGCGCGCAAGCGCTTCGTCATGGTTTGGTCGATAAAAACGTTATCATAACGTATGAACAGGAAAATCGACCTCGCCCTGGTTTGAAACCAGATCAATGACCCCACAAAACATCACGCGTAAATTTCTGTTCACGTCACTCATACACAGTTATTATATTGTATGTTTCAAACAACAAACATGCTAAAAACGTGAGAATCACTGTTTCAAGAACGTAAGATTCGTGCTAAAAACGTGAGAACCAACCAACATGTATTGAGAATCAAGAATTTGAGAACCTTTAGTGTAAAACATTGTGACAATAAAAAACAATGTGAGAAGTACTGTTCAAGAATTTGAGAATCACTGTGTTTAAAAAACATTTACAACAAATATAAGTATCTGTTTGGTACATTTCTTTTATAGTTATCATATATATTTTAAAGCTTGCTTTTAAAGATATCATTTGTATTTTGAAATAATATATATTTTTATATACAGAGGGACATTAGTGTTTTGAAAACATTTCATAAAATGATCGCAAAATGTTTGTCCCCTCAAACAGCTGATAGAGAGAGAGAGAGAGTTAGAGAGAAAGAAAGAGAGAGAAACAGAGAAAGAAAGACAGAGAAAGAGAGAGGGAGAGAGAGAGAGAGTTAGAGAGAGGGAGAGAGAGAAAGAGAGAGAAAAAGAAAGAGAGAGAGAGAGACAGAGAGAAAGGGAGAGAGAGAGTTAGAGAGAGGGAGAGAGAGAAAGAGAGAGAAAAAGAAAGAGAGAGAGACAGAGAGAAAGAGAGAGGGAGAGAGAGAGTTAGAGAGAGGGAGAGAGAGAGAAAGAGAGAGAGAAAAAGAAAGAGAGAGAGAGAGACAGAGAGAAAGAGAGAGAGTTAGAGAGAGGAGAGAGAGAGAGAAGAGAGAGAGAGAGCGAGAGAGTGAGAGAGAGAGAGAATAAAACACAGTCTTATTTTTAGGCTGTTATGAAAGGAAATAATTTTGTTTAACAGAACAGAATGGTCCCCGCGCAGGCTGTGACAGGAAAGATATTGATTTAAAACCACGCGCGTTCGAAACAGGTGACAATTTTCCCTTTCAGTTAAAATAACGGAGATTTAAGTACTAACGTGTTTTTCTTTGTGTAGCTAATGGTATGTTCTAAATAATATTTTTAATGTGATAAAAGTGTTTATTAATTTTTGCGTTAGCAGATTCTGTCTTTTTTATGATTTTATGTTAACACAAATAAGGCTCACAAAAATGAACAAAAATACTTGTCTAACAGTAGGTGAGAAAATAAGGAAAATCTTTTTTCCTAGTACATAATCGGTTAGTCTTATCAAAAAATATGTTATGTCAAGATAAAAAATACAAATTTAGTATCTGAGTTAACATAAAACACACAGTTATTAAGCTGAGTTAACATCTTAACAGATAGACTATTTTGAAACAGATTTTTTAGCAACACGGGTTAGCGAAAAATTCGAATGCACAGACATACCTTTTAAATAAAAAACAGATATTTAATACGACACACGCATAAACGAGCAACTAAACCTTTTTATAATTTTATTAAACAGAATTATTTTAACAACCTAACACAGAGTACCGAATACACACACACACACACACACACACACACACACACACACACACACACACATTTAGACCTTTGTGTAGGTTATGTCTTCACAGTGTCTGTTAAGAAAATTATGCCTAGCGAACAACAACGGTCAGATATTTAAACAGAGAAATAACAGCTATATATTTAACATTCTAACGTGTTTCTCACTTTTTTTTGTTAAGTTTTTATTTCAAAAATACTTTGTTTGATACTCTATTTTATTTTATTTTTGTAAAACTTTTGTTTAAAATGATTGGTCGCAAAGAAAAAAGTTATCTCTAAGGGCTTTCTTTCCCCGTCAACAAGACACCCGCGTGTATTACAAATAAATGGTAACTGGGTTTACGCTGGAACGTGCCGAAACAGACCTCAAAGTATTCACAGCTGTTCCCTGGGTAAATAACCGCTATCAACTTTTCGAAGGGCTCAAGTAGTAGTAGAGTATGCGCAAAACAGGTAGTATTATGGAGGCGCCATGGAGGCGCGCATGGAGGCGCGTGACTTTTATATAGCAAAAACGCCTGGAGGCGCGCTGGAGGCGCAAGATGGCGGACTTGAGCTAACAAGGGGAGGTTATTTGGGTCAAGATGGCGGACTTGAGCTAACAAGGGGAGGTTATTTGGGTCAAGATGGCGGACTTGAGCTAACAAGGGGAGGTTATTTGGGTCAAGATGGCGGACTTGAGCTAACAAGGGGAGGTTATTTGGGTCAAGATGGCGGACTTGAGCTAACAAGGGGAGGTTATTTGGGTCAAGATGGCGGACTTGAGCTAACAAGGGGAGGTTATTTGGGTCAAGATGGCGGACTTGAGCTAACAAGGGGAGGTTATTTGGGTCAAGATGGCGGACTTGAGCTAACAAGGGGGGGTTATTTGGGTCAAGATGGCGGACTTGAGCTAACAAGGGGAGATTATTTGGGTCAAGATGGCGGACTTGAGATAACAAGGGGGAGATTATTTGGGTCAAGATGGCGGACTTGAGATAACAAGGGGGAGATTATTTGGGTCAAGATGGCGGACTTGAGCTAACAAGGGGGAGATAATAGGAAGAGGAGGGGCAAGATGGCGTGTTTTAGATAACAAGAAGACGATGTTAATATAAGGAAAATGTGGCAAGATGGCGGATTTGAGCTAACAAGGGGGAGATAATAGGAAGAGGAGGGGCAAGATGGCGTGTTTTAGATAACAAGAAGACGATGTTAATATAAGGAAAATGTGGCAAGATGGCGGATTTGAGCTAACAAGGGGGAGATAAATTCGCTGAGGTCACACCCGAACCATTACAGGTTCTCGTCTACGCCGAGCAAGACTCGATCTTGGAGATCTCGAAATCGCGCCAAGTTTTGACAGACTACACCACTTAGACAATGAATACAGACGAGATACGCACCATCCTCCTGTCAGACATATTTGTTAAACGAACTGGGCTCGTTAAAGTGTTAGCTCGTGACCAATTACCTCTACGCATCGATCCGACCAAGACGGCTGCTTTCGTCATCAACACTGATCCTAGCTATCGCCCCGGTGACCACTGGGTCGCCCTATATTATAACGGACTTGGTACTTTTGAATATTTTGATTCTTTTGGCCTACCACCTACACACTCGGACCTGGTTAATTTTATAGCCAGAAACTCTACTCGACCTGTTAACTACAACGCCAGACATTTACAAGATGTAGTCACCAACGTTTGTGGGCTCTACGCCATTTATTTCATCTTGATCAAAACACGAGGTGGTACTATGCAGCGGGTCCTACTACCATTTTCGGCTAGACAACACGCCAACGATCGATTAATTACGCGCTTAGTCAGACCCTGGCTAGTGAAACTCAACCCCACTTTGATAAACAAGAGACGAAATCAATAGACAGGTGTATTTTTTCCCTCACGACAATACAGCCATGTGTAGTTGTTCCCACGCAATACATCGACGAATCACGTCCTGCCTAACACACGCTCGATGTTCGACGAATCAAATCCACGCTCGATGTTCGACGAATCAAATCCACGCTCGATGTTCGACGAATCAAATCCTAGCTAGGGCACGCTAAAAAAACCCAGATTATACGATATAAAAGGACGACACTTTATTAACACACTAGATACATCTCGTTGAAAATGACTGCTCCCACCAATTGGGTCTACATCAAGAGAAGTGATGAAATGCTTAAACCTTTGGCTAGTGGTCTGAAGGCTGCGTCTGTAAGTGTTTACCGAGGCCAACCTCACGCTCGAGTTTAGTTTGTAGTATTGCACCATCTGTTGTGGCACCTGATGTTGGTGCTGTGGGGTTGAGCAATCTCACATAAATAACAACACGGATAAGTTTTAGTCTTTTTTCCTAGTACATAATCGGTTAGTCTTATCAAAAAATATGTTATGTCAAGATAGAAAATAACAATTTAGTATCTGAGTTAACATCTTAACAGATAAAAATAACAGAGATATTTATTTATATTTAACACCTTAACACAAATAAACCTCACATAAACGACCAACTTGTCTAACAACAGGGGGGAGAAACACGGATAAGTTTAAATAGAAATATTTTAACACCCTAACACAGAACATACTTAACGAACAACTAAAACTTTTAGATTCTCTAAATAGAAATAATTTAACATCTTAACAAAACATACGAATGAAACAGAATAACTTACTTTTAGTTGTCTTGTTTTCGGAATTTCTTGATCTCAACGTCTGATTTTTTTCTTCAAAAAGACTGATCCGATCTGAGCGGTGGCTGGTTACAGAATGAGATATCTAAATCATTTCTTCCTTATATCAAAAGATTTTGAGACAAACACTAGTGTGAATACAGAACGGATGTGTATTCATCCGCGCGCCAGGTTTAAGGAGCGATTCGGTTCGAACGTCCGTGGTACGTTCGCTGTTTAATTACAGGACATCTATGTTTATCCACCTGTTATTACTGGCAAACAGTTGCCTGTAAATTATCACGTCCCGTTAAGAAATAACTCACCAACGTTTAATTACTGTCCAGCTGTTATGAAACAGTCTGCTTCACCTGGTAATACGATACCTAAACAAACAGCACTGTTACTCATTCATCGTTCGTTTGCCACGGCTCATTATCGATGAATATCGACAATTCGTTTACACAGACACAGCTGTTTTATAACTTGACTCGAGTTGTACCATAAGTAAACATTTGCGACATGTACCAAGATAAAATTAGCAAACATTTTGTTTGTGACATGGACAGATGTCTCGAGAAAGAAAAGGTATTAGCCATTTTAACATCGGTTTAGAAAAAATATCTAAGTAGTTTGAAATAAATTGAGACACATTTCTTCTTATCTAAACCATATATATTAAAAGAGAAAGGCATTTGACACAATTTAAAACGGTTTAGTTGAATATTTAAACAAAAATATATCCAGAACAAGATACAAATCATGTCTTTAAAAAAGCAAGCTTTAAAATAACTAAAAAGAGAGAGAGAGAGATAGAGAGAGCGATAGAGAGAGAGAGAGAGAGAAAGACAGAGATAGATAGAGAGAGAGAGATAGAGAGAGAGAGAGCGATAGAGACAGAGAGAGATAGACAGAGACAGAGAGAGAAAGAGACAGAGAAAGACAGAGAGAGATAGATAGAGAGAAAGACAGAGAGAGAGAGAGAGAGAGAGAGAGAGAGAGAGAGAGAGAGAGAGAGAGAGAGAGAGAGAGAGAGAGAGAGACAGAGACAGAGACAGAGACAGAGACAGAGACAGAGAGATAGAGAAAGAGAGAGACAGAGAGAGACATTTTTAGACTAAAACATTAAAAGATGATGCTAACTTTTAACACACGAATTTGTTTAAAAGTGTATGTTTTAAATTCCAGTGATTCTCAATGTGATTCTCAATATATGTTGGTTGAGTTCTTATTTTATTTTCACAATGATTCTCAATACATGTTGGTTGAGTTCTTACATTTTTTACTCCAAAGGTTCTCAAATTCTTGATCAGTGGTTCCCACAATGCTTGATTCTCACGTTTTGTTGGAATCTCACAATGTTTGATTCTTACATTATTCCCACAATGTTTTACACAGTGATTCTCAAATTCTTGACCAGTGGTTCTCAAATTTTTTTTATTCCCACAATGCTTGATTTTCACGTTTTTGTTCTCACAATGTTTGTGTCTTTTGATATAAAATAACTGGTTGTAAGTGAAAGTTATCATTATTATCAATGGACACGAGGTTTGTACATCCTTTTACAGCGTTAATTTCAGGCCCTAGTGGCTCTGGAAAGACTGTTTTTGTCCAGCGTTTCCTGACACATATCAAAGATATGGTCACAGTCATACCCGAAGAGATTATTTGGTGTTACGGGGAATGGCAACCTTTATACAATTCACTGACTGGTGTTCAGTTTGTTGAAGGACTGCCCGATATTGAGCAGTGGACAGGTGATAAGAGACGGTTGGTAATTATCGATGACCTCATGAACGAAACAGACGAACGTGTAACTAGTTTATTTACAAAAAAGTCTCATCATAAAAATATAAGCGTCTTTTATCTCGTGCAAAATTTATTTGGCAAGAACAAAGAACACAGAACCATTAGTTTGAATTCTCATTACATAGTGCTTTTCAAAAATCCACGCGATGGATCGCAGATTGTTAATCTAGCTAAACAGATGTACCCAGGTCGGACTGCGTATGTTCAGGATAGTTTTAAGGACGCGACCTCAGTCCCACACGGCTATTTGCTAATTGATCTCCGTCAAGACACACCAGATAATCTAAGGCTTCGTTCAAGAATCTTCCCAGAGGAGCAACATATTGTTTACGTACCCAAGTAACATGGGTGAAAAAGTAAAAAAAACATGCTGATATGTTAAAATGTCTACGTACAGCCAAACCACCAGTCATCAAGGCTGTTATGAAAACAGCATCACCCGAGTTGGTAGGAACACTCTGTGAATGTTGTCACAACGTTTTAAAAGGTAACGTTACACTAACCCCCAATCAGAAGAGACGTATACGTCGTTACAAAAACATCCTGCGATCCCTTACCAAGAAGAAAGTCTCGCTCAAAAGACGGAAACAATTTTTACAAACTGGAGGTTTCTTATCTGCTCTGCTTGGACCAATACTATCTGTACTAAAAGAATTTTTGTAAAATGGCTAAGAAAATGATTTTGATGGATCCTCGTTTGTTAGAAAAACCTTATAGACCACCCGATGCTCTAAGAGATAACTTGGGAGAATTGGACACTCAAATGCAACTAGTTTTGGATCGACAAGATTTACCAATCGGTGACAAGGCTAGACTCTACCAACAAACATTACAGCGATATTTGACTCGACTAGAACAATACAGCCACGTACCTCTAGGTCTCGTGGATATTAAACAACCACCACAAACCAGCGAACAACCCACTGTACTTAAAGAGGAGATCGTCGACAAAACGCCTCAGTCGCCACCCGTCACACCCACTAATCGAAAAAAGGTGGCCAGTAAATTGCGAGAAACATCGTCGTATTCGCTCAGAAGAAGGAAAAAGACTCCAAAGTGGGAACCATGGCCAAAGAAGTGATTTTAAAACGACATTACTACGACCCAAAACGAGCCGGAGCTTATGGCGGAATTGCCGCCTTACAACGTAGTACCAAACTTAGTCGTAAGAAAATTGAAGAGTGGTTAGGCCATCAAGACAGCTACACCCTACACAAGCCGGTGCGCAGAAAATTTAAACGACGTACGACCATTGCAGGTGGTATCGATCAACAGTTCCAGGCTGATTTAATTGACTTGCGTGGTTTAAAAAGATTCAACGATGGGTATTCGTATCTAGTAACGTGTATTGACGTATTTAGTAAATTTGCTTGGGCTGTTCCGTTGAAAAACAAGACTGGGACAGCTTTAGTAACAGAGGTAAAGACAATTTTTAACAATCGCAAACCGATAAATTTTCAAACAGACAAAGGCAGTGAGTTTGTCAACAAAACATTCTTAAAGTTTCTTAAAGATGAGAAAGTCCATTTCTTCACTACGGAGAATGAAGACACCAAAGCAGCTATCGTCGAACGGTTTAATCGAACCCTCAAAGAAAAAACGTGGCGTTACTTTACCAAAACCAACAGTCTTCGCTACGTCGACGTGATACAACAACTGGTCCACAACTACAACAATTCGTATCATCGGAGTATTAAGATGGCGCCGACGAAATGTCGGTACCCCCTGACAAAAGAAAATATTCTCGCCTCGGTGCTGGACGAGACCTTGTTTGGCCTAGTCGAGTGTGACATCCATGTCCCCGACTCTTTGAAAGATCATTTCTCTGAGATGACGCCAATTTTTAAGAATGTCGACGTCACGAGGGAAGATATTGGGCCTTTCATGCGGGAATACGCCGAAAAACATAAACTCCTGACTACCCCCAGACGGACGTTGATCGGGAGTTATGTGGGCAAAAAGATTCTGTTGGCGACACCTCTGCTTCGCTGGTACCTAACCAAAGGGTTAGAAGTCACCTGTATCTACCAGGTGCTTGAGTATACACCCGTGACGTGTTTCAAACGGTTTGGGGACACTGTTTCGAACGCGCGTCGACAGGGTGATACTGATCCTGCCTACGCCATTACCAGCGAGACCATGAAACTGCTAGGTAACGCGGCCTACGGCAAGACATTGACCAATAAGGCGAAGCACGTGGATGTCTCGTACACGATGGGCGTGGGTACCTCTGACCAAATAAACTCACCCCGCTTTAGGAAAATGACGTTAGTGACGGACGACATATTCGAGGTAGAGAAACTTAAACAGACTATATGTTGGGACCTCCCCGTTCAGATAGGATTTTTCGTCTACCAATACGCTAAATTACGCATGTTAGAATTTTACTACGACTGTTTAGATAAATTTGTAGATAGGTCAGACTTTCAGTTGTGCGAGACGGACACCGACAGCCTTTACTTGGCCCTTAGTTCAGACAACTTAGCGGACGTTGTTAAGCCCGCTTTGCGACAGGAATTTTATAGCTCCTACCACCAGTGGTTCCCCGCCGAGGTATGCCCCGACCATAGACCCGTTTTCGTCGCTACCGAGGGTAAAACGCGCGCCCTTTGTCAAAAATACCGCGAACAAACCTTATTCGACAAGCGGACACCGGGCCTTTTTAAATTAGAATACGAAGGCAGAGGGATGGTTTCCCTCTGTAGCAAGACATATCACTGTTTTGGCGACTACGACAAAACCACCACCAAAGGCTTGAACAAACACCACAACAAAGTAGACAAACACACATTCCTAGACGTCCTCAATACACAACAGGCACAGGGTGGGAAAAATATCGGGTTCCGGGCACACAATTCCTCCATCTACACATACGAACAACACCGCAACGCCCTTTCTTACTTTTACATAAAACGACAGGTACATCCCGACAACGTCACCACCTCACCCCTCAACATTTAAACTGTCTGTACGAATACACTATTTCTTACGACGTGACGACAATGTGACGACAATGTGACGACACCCCTCAAGGTCTGGCCTGTACCCCTGTGATATTGTATTAAAAACAAACTGTGATAGACACACAGCCTTCCTATATAAATATGTATTATTGTACATTCATATGTGAAAATGTTTGATAACGTTAAAAAATACTGTCTTTCATATATAAAATATAATTGTATATTCATTTGATAAAAAATTACTGTATAATGTCCATTTTGTAAAAATACTGTACATATATCCTCCTGTTAAACGATACTATATATTACCATGTATGTTTTTGCTAATTCAAAAACACTATTGAATATAAAATAAAAACTATATTAACTAAAACACTTTTTTGTTACCTATATATCGTCTCATTGTTTGTCTAAATGTTTGTCTAACTATTCGTATAACTGTTTGTCTAACTGTTTGTATTACTGTTTGTATAACTGTTCGTCTAAATGTATATAAATATATATTTTCCTATTATCTAAATGTTTGTCTAACACTACCTAAGTTGGCTATAATATATAAAAAACAACCATCTTCTTCTTATATAAACATCCTCTTCTTGTTATCTCAAAATACCTCTAAAAATAATCTCCCCCTTGTTAGCTCAAATCCCCCATCTTGTCCCTCCTCTTCCTATTATCTCCCCCTTGTTAGCTCAAATCCGCCATCTTGCCACATTTTCCTTATAATAACATCGTCTTCTTGTTATCTAAAACACGCCATCTTGCCCCTCCTCTTCCTATTATCTCCCCCTTGTTAGCTCAAATCCGCCATCTTGCCACATTTTCCTTATATTAACATCGTCTTCTTGTTATCTAAAACACGCCATCTTGCCCCTCCTCTTCCTATTATCTCCCCCTTGTTAGCTCAAGTCCGCCATCTTGACCCAAATAATCTCCCCCTTGTTATCTCAAGTCCGCCATCTTGACCCAAATAATCTCCCCCTTGTTATCTCAAGTCCGCCATCTTGACCCAAATAATCTCCCCCTTGTTATCTCAAGTCCGCCATCTTGACCCAAATAATCTCCCCTTGTTAGCTCAAGTCCGCCATCTTGACCCAAATAACCCCCCCTTGTTAGCTCAAGTCCGCCATCTTGACCCAAATAACCTCCCCTTGTTAGCTCAAGTCCGCCATCTTGACCCAAATAACCTCCCCTTGTTAGCTCAAGTCCGCCATCTTGACCCAAATAACCTCCCCTTGTTAGCTCAAGTCCGCCATCTTGACCCAAATAACCTCCCCTTGTTAGCTCAAGTCCGCCATCTTGACCCAAATAACCTCCCCTTGTTAGCTCAAGTCCGCCATCTTGACCCAAATAACCTCCCCTTGTTAGCTCAAGTCCACCATCTTGACCCAAATAACCTCCCCTTGTTAGCTCAAGTCCGCCATCTTGCGCCTCCAGCGCGCCTCCAGGCGTTTTTGCTATATAAAAGTCACGCGCCTCCATGCGCGCCTCCATGGCGCCTCCATAATACTACCTGTTTTGCGCATACCCTACTACTAACGCTGTGTAGGCAAATTACGGTCAGAAATGCTGTGTAGGCAAATTACAGTCAGAAACGCTGTGTAGGCAAATTACAGTTAGAAATGCTGTGTATGCAAATTACAGTCAGAAACGCTGTGTAGGCAAATTACAGTCAGAAATGCTGTGTAGGCAAATTACAGTCAGAAATGCTGTGTAGGCAAATTACAGTCAGAAATGCTGTGTAGGCAAATTACAGTCAGAAATGCTGTGTAGGCAAATTACAGTCAGAAATGCTGTGTAGGCAAATTACAGTTAGAATGCTGTGTAGGCAAATTACAGTCAGAAATACTGTGTAGGCAAATTACAGTCAGAAATACTGTGTAGGCAAATTACAGTCAGAAATACTGTGTAGGCAAATTACAGTCAGAAATGCTGTGTAGGCAAATTACAGTCAGAAATACTGTGTAGGCAAATTACAGTCAGAAATGCTATGTAGGCAAATTACAGTCAGAAATACTGTGTAGGCAAATTACAGTCAGAAATACTGTGTAGGCAAATTACAGTCAGAAATGCTGTGTAGGCAAATTACAGTCAGAAATGCTGTGTAGGCAAATTACAGTCAGAAATACTGTGTAGGCAAATTACAGTCAGAAATGCTGTGTAGGCAAATTACAGTCAGAAATGCTGTGTAGGCAAATTACAGTCAGAAATACTGTGTAGGCAAATTACAGTCAGAAATACTGTGTAGACAAATTACAGTCAGAAATGCTGTGTAGGCAAATTACAGTCAGAAATGCTGTGTAGGCAAATTACAGTCAGAAATACTGTGTAGGCAAATTACAGTCAGAAATACTGTGTAGGCAAATTACAGTCAGAAATGCTGTGTAGGCAAATTACAGTCAGAAATGCTGTGTAGGCAAATTACAGTCAGAAATACTGTGTAGGCAAATTACAGTCAGAAATACTGTGTAGGCAAATTACAGTCAGAAATGCTGTGTAGGCAAATTACAGTCAGAAATACTGTGTAGGCAAATTACAGTCAGAAATACTGTGTAGGCAAATTACAGTCAGAAATGCTGTGTAGGCAAATTACAGTCAGAAATGCTGTGTAGGCAAATTACAGTCAGAAATGCTGTGTAGGCAAATTACAGTCAGAAATGCTGTGTAGGCAAAATACAGTCAGAAATACTGTGTAGGCAAATTACAGTCAGAAATGCTGTGTAGGCAAATTACAGTCAGAAATACTGTGTAAGCAAATTACAGTCAGAAATGCTGTGTAGGCAAATTACAGTCAGAAATACTGTGTAGGCAAATTACAGTTAGAAATGCTGTGTAGGCAAATTACAGTCAGAAATGCTGTGTAGGCAAATTACAGTCAGAAATGCTGCAAATGTCTTTTTAAAAACAAAGAATACAGAGGTAATAGGTGACGTTTATGATAAAACAATTTTTGTCTGCCGCAGTAAGTAAGACAAAATAAATAAAGAAACAAGAAAAAACATTATGTCATCAACAGCAGTAACAAAAAGGTGATAAACAATATAACACGATAAAATCTGTCTCTATCCACAGTAACAAAAAGGTGATAAACAATATAACACGATAAAACGTTTCTCTAACCACAGTAACAAAAAGGTGATAAACAATTTAACACGATAAAATATGTCTCTATCCACAGTAACAAAAAGGTGATAAACAATATAACACGACAAAACGTTTCTCTAACCACAGTACAAAGTGTCGATAAACAATATAACACGATATAACGTTTCTCTAACCACAGTACAAAGAGACGATAAACAATTTAACATGATAAAACGTTTCTCTAACCACAGTACAAAGAGACGATAAACAATTTAACACGATAAAACGTTTCTCTAACCACAGTAAAAAGTGTCGATAAACAATGTAACACGATGAAACGTTTCTCTAACCACAGTACAAAGAGACGATAAACAATTTAACATGACAAAACGTTTCTCTAACCACATTACAAAGTGTCGATAAACAATGTAACATGATGAAACGTTTCTCTAACCACAGTACAAAGAGACGATAAACAATTTAACATGACAAAACGTTTCTCTAACTACAGTACAAAGAGACGATAAACAATGTAACATGATAAAACGTTTCTCTAACCACAGTACAAAGAGACGATAAACAATGTAACATGACAAAACCTTCTCTAACCACAGTACAAAGAGTCGATAAACAATGTAACATGATAAAACGTTTCTCCGAACACATCTAGAGAGAGAGAGAGAGAGAGAGAGAGAGAGAGAGAGAGAGAGAGAGAGAGAGAGATATGACAAACAACTGAACAAAAACAAAATTGGTGCGAACATCAAATGTACTAGTGAACCACACAGCATGAATGGGGTCAGAGTGGCTAAGAGGTACGGCATCCGCCTCGAGTTCTAGAGGTACCGAGTTCGATTCCCAGTTGAGGGAATATAATTTATGGAAAAAAAATTTTCAGAACCAGTGGTCCTAAAGATGTCATACTCCTGCGTAATTAGATCGGATGCCAAGCCTTCTCGGATAAGGGCAAAAAAATAGGAGGTCCCGTGTGCAAGTTGCGCACGTTAAAAATCCCACAGCAGTTGGAAATCGTAATGAGAAGGCTTATCAGGCCGCTGCCCTGGTAAAATTTAAAACCTACCCACAACAAAAATATTTATAGAATGTGTGATTCCTATTTACACATATTTGGATTCTCGCCGGTGCTACGAAGTTCGTGCACTGTGCTGAGATCCTCCTTGTGTGATCTAAGGGAGGAGTTGGAGCATTGATTTAGTAGTCCGTGTGCAATAAAAATAGTCCTTAAAACACCAAACCAAAGAGCATGAAGACGGCACATTTCGGTATAACTCTTTCATTAGCCTCAAACTGGAAACAAAGACTTGTGGAATATAAAGAGGCAATTAGTGATTGCCGCAGGACGTGGAGACAGATGGGTGGAAAGGGGGGGGGGGGGGGCATATTAACAACCAAATCCAACTACAGGAAGACCCGAACTAAAATAAAACTTGACAGACAAACAAATGATAGTGATACAAATTGCGGTGAAGGTCGCATAAAATCAGTGATAGAATCCAAGATTTCATCAAAACAAAACAATATGTGCCATTGTTGGTAAAACTGACATACAACCATACTATTCCATCAAGGAATGATTTATGTGTGTAATTTTCCTTCTCTATTGCGTGTTGTGTATGGCTGTGTGTATGTGAGCAGTGTGACAGAACTCGGCGGCCCCTCTCGATCTCTGTTTCACTCCGGCAGTAATAGGTGCATTTGTGGTACTGATTTTATTGCATGCTTTCAATTGTCGCACTTTCTTTCTTTCTATACTATGAAGCACATAGTTTATATTTTCAATTATTCTTTCACTACTTTCAGTATTTTGTGTCTTGTCTGTTATCTGACACTCTTTGTGGATGATAAACACCTCACATTTGCAGGGAGAGGTAGAGAACGAATGAACGAACGAACTTTATTTTCAAAGGGTTGAGAATTGGGCACGCAGGCCCGTCTAACATTCTGCCCTTCCTTTCGCTCACCTTTCATACTGAATTCATTTATTCTCAAATGCATGTTACATATCAATTTCAAGAAATTCAACGTAAAGTAAAATAATAATATAGCACACTCATATTAACATTAATTACTTATAAGCATGACATAACATATGTTGAAGAGTACAAACATCGTCATTAGAACCTACAGTTGATGTTATAAGAAAAGATAATCCGATTAGGGGGGCATGTAATCAGAATTCAGAAAGTATTCAAAAAGTCTATGATTGTATGAATAGGGACTGAGGTTGTTTCTTAGGTTATGTGGAAGACAATTCCAAAGATGAGCAGCAGAGTACGCTAAGCTTTTCTTGAATAAGTCAAGCCTAGGCTTGGGCACTTGCAATCTGTTAAAGCGTAGACTGCGTCTTTCATTGTAATTGAACCTTGGCCACAGATATGCTGGAGCATTGTGTGACAGGATTTTGTGAACAAATTTAGCTTTGTTAAACAGAAGGCGCTTTTTTAAGGGCAGTATTCGGAGGTTTTTATAGAAATCTACACACTGAGTTAAGCAGTTGTCAGAGACTAGACGCACTGCACGCTTTTGTAGTGAACGGAGTCTCTTTGTGTTGGACATTGAGCAACCATCCCAGATTGTAGAGCAATAGTCAAGGTTTGCTTGTATGTGAGATATATAGAACAATTTTCGTGCATCTTCATCTAGGAAATGTTTGATTTTAGCTAACTGGTAAACTTTCTGTGCCGTTTGCTTGGTCAGTGCATATACATGTGAGTTCCAGTTTAGATGCTGGTCAACGATTATACCAAGAGTTTTATGTTCATTAACGTTTTCAATTAGTGAGGTACCAATGTAGATCTGAAGTGTTGTTTTCTCTGAATTTTGTAATTTTTGTCTAGTTGATATTAACATGCATTTCGTTTTAATGATATTTATTAGCATGCGATTACCGTTGCTCCACTTAATCAGATTATCTGTATCCTTTTGTAACGATAGTTCGAGTGTTTTACAACTTTTATCACTCTTGTAAACAGTACAGTCGTCCGCAAACAGATCGCAGGATGAGTGCTTGATGTGAAGAGGAAGGTCATTAATGTATATGGTAAAAAGTAGAGGACCAAGTATAGAACCCTGAGGAACGCCAGTATTTATTACTACTGGGCTAGAATATGAGTTATTGTAAGAAACTACATATTTTCTGTCTGACAGGAATGATGTAATCATTGTCATCAGTTGAAAGTTTATTTTTGATGTTTCTAGTTTTCTAATTAAAATAGCGTGATCTATCATATCAAATGCTTTTTTAAAGTCTACAAAGACTGCCCCACACATGTTATCGTTGTTAATATTTAGGTGCCAGTTATCTATCATCTTAGTTAGAGCAGTGTGACATGAATGTTTAGGCCTAAACCCCGATTGACTATCAATAAGCAAGTCGTTGTTAACTAGGTGTTGTAGTGTTATTTTGTGAATGTGTTTTTCCAGTGGTTTGGATAGCGATGCTATTAGAGAGATTGGCCTATAGTTACCAAGGTTACGAGTATCAGAGGAACCAGGTTTGAAAAGAGGATATACCTTAGCGACTTTGAAGATGATATTACGAGAGGCAGGTTGGTAAAATTCCCTAGTACCAAGCTTGGCCGCTACGGATTAACATGTACATCGCCCAGCGCTATCTGCCTAATAACCGATAAGACGGGTGCGCGCATCACCAAAGCTTGGAATACGGGGACATAACGTATGGAAAGACACCAAAGAGATTATTTTCTGATGAAGTAATGAATTGTTACTTTTGGAACACGTTGTCATATGAGGTTAACGACATGTTCGCGAGTCGGTACGTAAGGCATCGTATATCTTATTGCCATATATGGTAATACGTGACCTCTTGATGTACGCCCCTTGTTCACGTGAAACACTTTGAAAGTGAGGCTGTATGACCGGTGACAGTACCAAAGGGCAAGAACCTTTAATCTTTTATTAGTCAAGGGATATAACTTTAATGTTCTTTTATATTAGACCTTCTGTAAGATACTCGCTATTCGCAAGAGTTGATATTTTTAGAAGTTAAAGGAAAACCCAAGTTTTTTGTTTTCATTCCGTGATGTGGTATGGTTGGTATTATGATCGTATATGGTTCTTAAATAAACCAACTGTAAACAGTCCAACCAAATGTACAACGGCAGTAATAATACCAAGTCCTAAGTTTCATAAGAACGTTCCTTTATTTGATAAATGTACTTGTAAATTGCCAGCTTTAGCCTCGATGGAAAAAGGCTATTGCCTCCAGGAGGTGGAACCTGGCATGTCTTTGCTGTGGACACCTAACTAAATTAATATTGCGAGAAAAACGAAACGTTCGCGGTACTTACATTGGTATCAAAGCCAGAAGGGCTGAGGAACCACAATAATATGTTGCAGTGGACAGCGCTGGTTCGCTGTGACCACCGGTTGGTAGTAGGCGTCTTGAAGACTATGAATATTCTGTTTCACAACGTAGGAACCAAGGTAAGAACAGGGGGTTTATACCGCACCCATACATTCAGACCTTTTCTGCAATGGTTCATACTCTAAGACTGCTGGTTGCTATCCAGCATTCGTTTGTATAGTTATTCGGTGCCTAAGGCTTGCTGGATATTATATCTTATTGGGAGGATAGGCCGGAACTATTTAATGATTGGTCTTGGGGTCTAGTTAGCAGTTAAGATAGTCTTTAACCTAACTAGTTACAAAGCCTCTATTCTAAATTTATTGTTACTAAGTGTTAGAGACCAATCATATATCTAATCTAAGGATTTTCCGGTCTAGCATGCATGGAAGTCCACACACGATTTCATGACATCTTACGTTCATCAGTGCCATAACAGATGATGTCTTTGAGCTATGACTAATGTCTGTTTACTAACTAGTTTTGTTCAAGTACTCAATTATAAGTCTAGCTTAAGTACTTTTACTATAGTCAATTGGTGGTAGCACTACTTGGTGCTAAGGGGGAACGTAGTAGGCGATACGGTCACAAAAGTACCACACCCTACCCCGCCTGTTTGAAAATTATTGGAGCGTTTATTTAGTTCCATAAACAACAGATGCGTGGGAGACAGGGAATATAACATGACACGTTACAGTGTTATTCCACTGTGAAGATCGCTTGCCAAGATACCAGACTTTGCTAGAGTGAAGCTTATAATTCAGAATTTCCTTTTATCAGCTTGGACCTTTTATTTGAGAATTTTGGACGGACTTTCATAGCCCATGAAATCTCTTTCATATTAAATAAGGAAACCGGGACTGAGGAAACTGAAGGACCACACACGAAGTCAGAGAGGGAACTTAACTAAATTAATGACACCCGAGACGCGTGTAAGAGGCCTATTCAAGTCTCTTTTATTCACCTGAGCAAAAAGTCTGTGAGCCAGGATTGGCTTATTAGTGGTCCCAGCAGAAAGTACTATCTCTGGAACCAAGTGAAGGTAGGAGTGGACTGACGTTGTGTGAGACGCCAGCATAAGAGGGTCTTATAGATAGACGCAGGACCAGCTTGGACGTTACTCCTTGACGTGCGACCTCTTTAACCTTATCCATCGACGAGCAAGAGCAGTGTAAACAGAACCCATCAGCGGGAGCAGAAACTACTATTGGCAGCTAAGTGAAAAATATACGCTGCCAAAGTGAACTTCCTTCATAAGAATTATATCATCTATCTATGATGAATCCTTTCTTTTAAACTATTCAAATTATTTTCAAACTGTTAAAACTTAAGTGATTATTAAATTTTGTTATTTGTAATCTTACAACTTTTACTTCGATTTAATCATTTTAAAGTTACTGCATGTTTGTCTCTGTCAATTTACTACACACACTCTAAACAGAGCTATACTAGAATAAGAAGAATTCCACTGAGCTAATCAGGGGTGGGGGCTTGAACGGGCTGAAATTAATAAGTGCTTAATTCCTTCACAAAAGTTGTTGGCAGATTCTGGAATTAATGTGCTCAGCAAAAGCAGCATTGTTTTCGTTTATCTGAATATCTTGTGAAGACTCCCTGGAGATAGAAGCGTTTTGTTTCTTCTATCTACATCTCTGCCAAGAGTAATCTTGTGTGAAGGTAGATAACTTTGAAGCCCATATTAGATACTCTTGAGTTTTGGCCACTGTTGGACCACTACTGCAAAGCAGGAGAGGCAATACCGTCACAAGCAGGTGTGTGTATGACGTTAATTACTACTTCTTTTAGCGGTAGAGCAGTGGTTAGTGCACTGGCTTCCTAGTTCGGTGATCCACAGTTCGATCCTCAGTTGAGGTGGGATTTTTTAGACCGCAAACTGCTCTAGAGTCGACCCAGCCTCATGAATTGGGTGCCAGAGCAACTCTGGGAAGGTGTTAAGGTATTTTATTGGCATGGTCTGCTAGAGGTTAACAGCATAAGATTAATAGGTGACTACGTTTAATATAATGTAAATAATTGTTAGTTAGTGTACGCGATACACACGATTGATTATGACGTGTATGCGTTGGTATGTCACGCACCGTGACTAGGTTACCACACCCTTTTCTTAGATGACCGTCAAACGGATAAGACGTGTCCTATAATCCTTCCAGTGGTAGGCATGATATTGCCGCACATATGTTATTGCAGTACGGACATGGGTCAGTCCGATATTCTTATGAAGAGAGGAATGTATCGAGGTTAGTAATTTTAACTAAAGTCAAGGAAGGATGAAATTATGGTCCACATTCGTTTTATATCGCCAGACGTCTAATCTCATTGTCGGCCGTTGGATGTCCCAACCGCGCGTACATATAGTTACGACGTTCTGACTATAGTGTTGCATATTATTGGACCAGGACTATAATGCATGGATAGCATTTATGATGTATGATTCAATTCTAATATATAATGTTTTCATAATCAACCTCCATGGACTGTCTACTGTTTGAAATGTATATTAAAAATTGTGTGGACTCGAGAAGAGACTTATCACGTTCATTGAAGTTACAAATTCAACAATTATGATACTGAGTTCAAACCTTGTGACAGACAGAAAGTATTAACTCACATTCGCGTAACTATTCCAACAATAGCACGATCAAGAATTAATGAATCAAATGACCAGAACTAAGAAGCTTATTGAATCAATGAGAACGGTGGCTTTCCACAACGACCACTGAAATAGAAGACGGGGCCGCAACAACAATAAAAGAAGTGAATCGTATAAAGCCCCGCAACAAAGTGGTTGCCATTGCTGGGGAACGAAGGAAGAAAGAAATTTTTCTTGTTTACATACTTTCACGGACTGTTTACGATTACAAGAAAACGTTCAAGTCACATGATTCCGAACATGACGTGGCTTGTGTAACTATGCAAAAATCAGTGACGTCACAATATTCCGTGTACAAGCCAACGATCGAAGGACGATGCCAGCTCACCTAATGTTTCATTCAAGAATACAACTTCTCAGTAGATCATAGGATTGAAAAGACATTATTTACCAACAAGGAGCAAACAGTCCTATCCTCTAGTCTAGGCCGTTGGTGAAGATCGCATCGGACGACGGGTTAAAAGATAAGTCTCAGTTCGTGACTGTTGTCATTCATAAGAAACATCACTGAGTCTAATTCACATTTTGCAGGCATGTCCGTTCTATATATTTTATATGCACGTTATATTTGTTTTCATTGTTTGTGCTGTGCCTAATTTGTGGGAGGTTGGAGTGGAGATTCAGAATGAATAAATTATGGCTCTACGGATTGCCGATATTCATTCTGAACGGTCTTTAGGGTAGTGAATTAAATCGCATTTCGCGGAGAACGCGTCGATGACATTTCCGGGGCTTGTTTCGTTCGGGACTGCATTTAATTCACAGTATATGTTAGATGTCTAGTTTGGTGAAATAATCGGTGTATTTTATCGTATTCAGTTTAAATTCTATTTAGTTTGGTAACAATGTTAGTAATCTATCTTGTTCTTTCTGATCTTGCTATTATTCAGTTCATTTTTTTTTTGTATAACCGTCAATGAGTCCATGTTTGCGTCATTAATTTTTGTGTACGCAGATTTAACTCTATATTCAGTTAACCTTCACCCTACTCTATATTTCCGGTTTGCAGATTTGGTTTCATAATATCAATTTTTATTGTAGAAACGTCTTGTTTCGTGATAATATGGTTTGTTTATCCTTGGTTTACCCATCGTATCGTATGTCCTCATTTCATCTGTTCATGATTTAACACTAATAATATAATTTCTTGCTTAATAAGAGTGTATATGAATATAATTAAAATTTAATGACTTTTAAGGAGAATTAGGGACTTTGCACCAATTTGCAGTGGTAGTCCAAGAAATGGGCGATGCACTTTATAGCTCATGATTAAGGCATAATATAATAATAATATATATTTATAAAATAATTTGACTTTTTAGTCTGTCCTGCATATAAAGGACATAGTGTATATTATTTGGTACATTTTTTCCATTACTAAATGATTTACTTAGCACATATCACTGACTGAATGATATAATACTTGAGGAATAATACTATTTATTATTAGGTGCATGATAGTAATTCAGCACCCGAAATAGATAAATATCATAACTATTTATGATATATTAACGAGTATATATGTAATATTTTCCCAACATAGTATGTCTATGTATGGAATCTACAAATAATAGTTAGATAATATTACAATTAATTAAATTGAACATTCCCAGATTAAGTTCAATAATATTATGATTGTTTATATCGACTATTCATAAATTGAATAAGTATAATAATTACTTAAAATTTATTGGTGATTATTACATAACCATTACGTACAATATTAACGTCAAGATGCTTAACTTAGACTATTTTATTAAAAATGGTAAAGATTTTGGGAAAAAAGGAGAACTTCTCGAGGCTTATGCATTGGCTGAATTTGCAAAATATAAGGCAGAAGAGGAGGAAAAGAAAGCCATTGCTAAAGCAGAGATGGAAGAACTTGAAAGAAAACAGGCGGAAAAGAAAGCCATTGCTAAAGCAGAGATGGAAGAACTTGAAAGAAAACAGGCGGAAAAGAAGGCAGAATTAAGACAAGAAGAAGAAAGAAAGATAGCAAGAGATGAAATCCTACGGATTGAAGAAGAGAATAAATTGAAACGACAAGAAATCATACTGCAGCAAGAAATGGAATTGCAACGACTTAAATTAGAAACAGCAAAACTTAATTCACAGGGCGCTGCAGCAACCCAAAATGATACTGCTCAATCTGGATCTTCATCCACACGACTTAAAGGTAATTATTACTTTAAGCTGCCTCCATTCAAGTTACACGTAGATGACCTTTCATCGTGGCTCGCGCGCTTTGAGGACATATGTAAGGTGAATAACCTTGACAAAGCGGCATGGGCACTGAAACTTAAGGAATTTCTAGATGGCGAACCTGCAAGTGCAGCACAAAATATAGATCCAACACTATCAACAGACTATGAGGCCATTAAGACGTTGTTACTACGTCGTTTCCACTTGAACGAAGAGGCATGTAGATTGCGTTTTAAAAGTTTGTTGCCAGATAACAATAGAGATTTCACAGGTTTTATTGCTAACATACGCAATACTTTTAACAGATGGGTTGAACTGGCAGGTGTCAACAAATCCTACGACAAGTTAGTCGATTTGTTATTGAGGGATAAAGTATTATCGTCTGTCAGCCCACCATTCTTTGCTTATCTGCAAGAAAGAAAACCAGAATCTATTGATGAGTTAGAAAAAATTTCTTTAAATTACTGCACAGCTCATCCGAATGCTAATATTTCTGGCACATTGATAAGAGAACCACTTCCTGTAGCCTCCAATATGGCATATCATAATCATAACAAACCTAGAACACACAGTGTAGACAGGGGTAGGTTCAAAGGAAACTATGACATTAATTTTCATAAGGGACAGAATAACTTTAACAATAACTTTAATAGAGGACGACAACAAACCAGAAACTATTCACCTCAGTCAAGAAATAACAGTAATCCACGTAACTCAAGTTATAATCGATCATATAACTATAATAATGATTACAAGTGGAACAATAGCGATAATTATAACTCGAGACATCGAGATAACAGTTACAATAGAGGACAACGGGATAATTCATCTAATTATTCTCGTCATCGTTCTCATTCTCGTAGATCGACAACTTATAACCATAATACAGGGGCAGCTGTTACTACTGCTACAACCCCTAGGGTTCAGAGTTCAACTACTGATAACAAAATACAGTCATCGTCTACTTGTTTTGCAATGAATTATAACGTGGCAAATAGTTGCCCAACATGTAATCTTATATTTCAGAAAGCAAAAGAGACAGTTCTGAACTGCGGTCATATTCTACCAGAAGTCAGTCTAGCAGTCAATGACGGAACAGGATCACTGATCTTCAACAGAGGAAAAGTTAATGGATCCATCGTCTCAGTCTTAAGAGATTCGGGATCGACCACGATCGGAATCCGTCAGACACTTGTTCATCCAAATTGTGCAACTGGAGAACATGTCAGGTGCATGACTTTTGGGGGAACCATAGAATATTATCCAACAGCTATTATTTACATTGACACACCTTTCTTCACAGGCAATGTTAAAGCATGCATGTTAAGAAACCCAATTGCCGACCTTATGGTGGGATGCATACACGGGAGTAAAGATTGCACACCAGATGAGATTATTCAATGGGAAAAAAATAATCTATACATCGGAAATGCAGCAATAACCAGAGCACATACAAAACAATTAGAGACTATAGACACGGAAAACAAGGAAACAAATGATCATGAAAATATCGAGATTCATTCTGCTATTGACCGAGTATCATTTGCTGCAAAACAGAGGGAAGACAGGTCACTAACAAAATTTTTTACGCTGGTCAACAAAGATGACAATCTTTCTAGGAACATAAATTATAGTCAGTGGTTTAGTATTAAAAATGACATTTTATTAAGATGTTTTATGGATAAAACTCAGATAAGACAACAAGTCATGGTACCTTTTGCTTTTAGGCGGTACATACTTCAACATGCACATGATTCTAAGTGTGCAGGTCACATGGGTTATACTCGTACACGTTCACGAGTATTATCTTCTTTTTTTTGGCCGGGAGTATCACGAGATATTTCACAGTACGTACGCTCCTGTACGATATGCCAAGAAGTGAAAGCACGGGGAGCCTTTCACACGGCGCCTATTCAGGCTTGTGATATATCGGTGAGACCTTTCGACAAAATGGCCATTGATATCATTGGCCCACTTTTACCATCAGCCAGAGGACATAGGTTTATTCTCACTTGCATCGATTTATGCACACGATGGCCAGAAGCCATCCCATTAAAAACAACCACCACCACAGATGTAGCTGATGCACTACACTTGATCTTTTCTAGAGTAGGTTTTCCTAGAAAACTTTTGTCAGATCATGGTTCTCAATTTATATCTGAGACTATGACGGAGGTAATGAAGACTTGGCAAATAGATAGAAACCTCAGCAGCATTTATCACCCAATGAGTAATGGTGCTGTAGAAAGACTTAACCGTACACTCAAACAAATGCTACATAAAGTTACAGTTAACCATCCACAGGACTGGGACAGAGTGCTACCAGCGGTGTTATTCGCTTATCGAGAGGTGCCAAATGAACAAACTGGCTTCTCTCCGTTTCATTTAGTCTTTGGCGCTCCTCCAAGAGGTCCTATGGGACTGATAAAAGATTTATTAATCGATTCTGAGATGACTCAGGACACTCAGTCATCCTATGAATATGTAATTAATCTCCGGAATAACATTATTGATGCCTGTCAAATGGCAACAGCTTCATCTGAGGCTGCGAAAGAGAAAGCTAGAACTTTCCAAAACAGTAATAGACGATTACGTCAATTATTTCCAGGAGATCAAGCTTATGTGTTATTGCCACATAACAATAATAGACTACTAATCTCGTGGAATGGTCCTTACCAGGTTATCAATAAGATTTCTGATGTTGATTATGTCCTGGACATTAAGGGACATCACAAAATATTTCACATAAATATGCTCAAGCAATTTCATACTCGACCTGAACATCTACAAGCTATTTTTCATGAATTAGATGACACTTTCAGACCTACATGTCACTATTCTAATTTATCCGTTATCCAGGAAGAAGAATCTTCTTTTCCTGAGGTACAGTTAGCTTTACCTGTACCTGTAGTACAATCTAGCGAATCTTGGCGGGACGTAACCATCTCTTCGTCGGTTACACCGCAACAGCATCAAAAGATTGCTGATCTGCTACAATCTTATCCAGATGTGTTGACCGATGTTCCAGGTCGCACATCAGTCATTAATCATGACATCACTCTTAACGAGGATACTCCAATTCGGGTACATCCTTATTCTGTTCCTATACACTTTCTTACTAAAACTACTAAGGAACTTGAACAGATGTTATCTTTAGGAATTATCGAAACTAGTAATTCCCCATTTTCTTCTCCATTAGTTATTGTCCGAAAGAAGGACAATAACATTAGACTATGCGTCGACTATAGAAAATTAAATGCACAAACGATAGTTGATAGCGAACCACATCCACTTCTCGATGACTTACTGCCACGTCTATCGACAGCAACTATATTTACTAAGATAGACTTAACTAAAGGTTATTGGCAGATACCACTAACCGAAAAAGCAAAATACTACACAGCGTTTTCAACTCCGCTAGGTCTATACCAGTGGAACGTGATGCCTTTTGGGCTGGTTAACGCTCCAGCTACCTTTGTTCGCATGATGCGACACATTTTTTCAGGTAGACCAGACATTATTACATATATAGATGACATATGCTTGTTTAGTTCATCTTTTGAGGAACATTTTTTGGGTCTTGGATACGTTTTTGATACCTTGAGAAGGTACAAGTTAACTGCTAAACCTACAAAATTACAGGTAGCATTTCATGAGATCACTTTTTTGGGTCACATTATTGGAGCTGGATATATCCGAACATTACCCAGTACAGTTTCAAAAATTTTAAACATTTCCGTTCCTCAAACGAAGAAACAAGTGAGAAGCTTGTTAGGTCTAGTCCAATATTACAGTAGATTCGTACCTAACTTGTCATCCATCACTGCTGTATTGTCCTCATTACTAAAGAAGAACATGCCAGTGAAAGTGACATGGACTGACGAATGTGACAGAATTTTTCGGCAAATAATTTCTATATTTTCAAATCCACCTATTTTGAGATTAATTGATGCTTCTAAAAAGTTCATTCTTCGTACAGATGCGAGTAACTACGGAATTGGCGCATGTTTGCTCCAATACCATGACGACATCCTCCATCCAAACTTGTACGTGTCACGAAAACTGAAACCACCAGAAGTGAAGTACTCTACGGTTGATCGCGAACTCTTAGCCGTCGTGTGGGCGATAACCAAACTAGAAAAATTCCTACTGGGAGCCCCTTTTGTAGTACAAACCGATCAAAGGGCCGTAGCATCACTACAACGAGCAAATCACAAGAGTCCAAAATTGACCAGATTTGCTATACTCCTCCAACCCTTCGAGTTTTCAATCGAGTACATCACAGGATCCGACAACATCTTGGCAGATACATTATCTCGAAATCCTAATGATGTCGATTCCTAATTTACGTTGTTTGTCGCAAAGACAATACTATGTACAGAGAAACTTAATCAAAGAACATAGCACCATCGTTGCTTTTTGACACATGAATGAACCATTTACTCAGCTGCTTTCTATAGGCAAATTATACGCAAAGTGACTGCAATCAATTGACACTATATTCGTCTTTACACCGGGACTTTCCTGGTTTACATTTGTCACAACATTGTTTCAAAACACTTCGGAGAAAATAAATGACATTCCAGTCGAACTAATTCGTTATATAACGTGATTCAGAATACTTGAACATTTTGTCTAATGGAAATTCAAGGATCAAGACTACGAATGGATCTTCATATCCAATGTTAATTACTTTAATTTATTCTTTAAAACTAATCCACATTAAAATGACAAGTGAGTTGAATTTTAAAAAAATGAATGAAACTTAAAAAAATGAAAGAAAGAAAAGAAAACTCACATAATTCTTTGATTATATTCTTAGAATTACATGATTATATTGCATACTATTGTTTAAATTAGTTAGAAAGGTATTAATAACTTAATACTACACTTACTTGATGTTCAACACACATAACTTAGTTAAATTTATACATCATTTTTTTTCTTTCTCTAATTTATTCTTTATTCGTTATTATGTCTTTCTTTAACAGATCCTCTCATTTTTCTTACATTAGATTTTCAACAACTTATTCTTATTCCATACCTAGTATAGTTATTTAGTTTAATTTTAACACTTTAAATTAGTCTGACATGACATTTTATCACGACATATTTTAAGTTAATTAATTATTTAATTAGAGATCGACATTACCATTCTCTTTTAGTTCTTATTACCATTTATATTTATTTATGATATAAATAATGAATATATTACATGACTATTGGTTAGTCGACATGACCACGACATTGGTTCTAGACAGAACGTCGTAGGCCATATGCCGCAATCTCGTTAAATTTTTTTTTTTGATATTGTTAACATATTGGTATTTTTTCAGATGGGTTTTTGTTAAAAAAAATCTATCTAATAGATTTTTTTTTCCCCCAGTGGACAGGGAATTGTTAAGGTATTTTATTGGCATGGTCTGCTAGAGGTTAACAGCATAAGATTAATAGGTGACTACGTTTAATATAATGTAAATAATTGTTAGTTAGTGTACGCGATACACACGATTGATTATGACGTGTATGCGTTGGTATGTCACGCACCGTGACTAGGTTACCACACCCTTTTCTTAGATGACCGTCAAACGGATAAGACGTGTCCTATAATCCTTCCAGTGGTAGGCATGATATTGCCGCACATATGTTATTGCAGTACGGACATGGGTCAGTCCGATATTCTTATGAAGAGAGGAATGTATCGAGGTTAGTAATTTTAACTAAAGTCAAGGAAGGATGAAATTATGGTCCACATTCGTTTTATATCGCCAGACGTCTAATCTCATTGTCGGCCGTTGGATGTCCCAACCGCGCGTACATATAGTTACGACGTTCTGACTATAGTGTTGCATATTATTGGACCAGGACTATAATGCATGGATAGCATTTATGATGTATGATTCAATTCTAATATATAATGTTTTCATAATCAACCTCCATGGACTGTCTACTGTTTGAAATGTATATTAAAAATTGTGTGGACTCGAGAAGAGACTTATCACGTTCATTGAAGTTACAAATTCAACAATTATGATACTGAGTTCAAACCTTGTGACAGACAGAAAGTATTAACTCACATTCGCGTAACTATTCCAACAATAGCACGATCAAGAATTAATGAATCAAATGACCAGAACTAAGAAGCTTATTGAATCAATGAGAACGGTGGCTTTCCACAACGACCACTGAAATAGAAGACGGGGCCGCAACAACAATAAAAGAAGTGAATCGTATAAAGCCCGCAACT